>QKQZ01041848.1:0-33517 GCA_003595255.1 Solenopsis fugax
AGTCGGAAAAAAGAGAAAGAGAGAAAAGGGCGAGTGAGGGGGGGGGAGGGTGAGATGAAAACTTGTGATATGCTGACGAGACTAAAAGCTTAAATTATTCAAGCAGCTCCACATCACAATCTTGACCTTCTATCTTAGACGTTACACGTCTGCAAAGATACCGCTTTTCTGAGAGATTTTGAAGTAAGACGTTTTCCTTGTTTTACGCGTTCAAGTCCCGAAATATTCTGAAACTTTGTAGATTGTAAAAGTGAACTCGTTCGACAGTTAAGGTGGCTAACTACTACCAATTAATGATCTTTAAGGACATAACGGATTTCCGATATCCTATAGTTCACCAGAACGTGTCGAACCACTTTCAAGCGCCATCAGCCTTCTCCGTTAGGACGCTTCTCTCCCTCGTTTGCCTCTTGACGACAAGGAAGGTAAGGTTTCACCTTACTCCCTTTCATCTACTAATCGATAGACTTTCTTGCGAAACCCTCATCCGCCATAGTGATATTCGCGAGACGTTTAGCATCACTCTTAATTGAGTTTTCAAGATTAAACGATCGATGAGTCGACGCCAAATGTCAGCTGCTCAGAATCGGTTGTTTCTGCATTTCAATTAACTGCATATGTTGAATCCTATTTTTACATAGGTTTTATATATTAAGAGAACAATACGATAAAGGACAGCTGTGCTAATTGCTATATTTGGAATAGATTTTTGCGCGAGTAAAGTACCTATTCTTATTACACACATTTTCAGAATGTTCCTAAATTTAATCACATATCGAATATCAATATCGTAAGATATTGCGCGAGACCACGTCTCGATAGAAATAGACGTAGACATGCAATGCACTTTCGGATATTTATATATAATTGAGTACACATTTCATGTGAAAATTTTTACCTCCTAAAATATTTGTGGTTTTGCATTTATTAAAAATTTGTTTGTTGCTGACCCTGTGATAAGAATAAACGATGTCAGAGTTGGTCCGTTTAAATATTTTCACATATTTAACACTTGTGCATATTTCGCATTGTGTTTTATACGCTTCGGAGAAAAGTTATACAGAGGCCATTTTTCGACATTTTGAAACATACACGCGCTGCGAATATATGCGTGTCGGCCGCATGTAAATCGACTCAGCTGGCCGAACGAGGTTACGTTAATTTCGTAGCTATCACAGTTGAATAAACGCTAGAAACGCTTACGGGGGCGTTGTCAGCGAAATTCCCCGGCGCGTGCACACAATAAAATTGGAAATCGGACGAGTTTTTCAACCGGGTCGCGCAACAAAAGTGGCGTGGCCGCGCGTCGGATTACGACTCGCTAAATACGTAGATATAATTCATTGCTCGTTAGCGGCACTTTGATAATTAGCTCGACCGCCAAATTGTATTTCGGATGCGCAGATTATGCGCCATTTAATCGCACGTAGCGAAATCGCATAGCCGCATACCGCCCAAGTACCATCGATTTTTCCTTCTTGCCTTCTTTTTATCAATAGCTTTGTGATGAGTATAACGGAACAATTGCTGCATATATATGTAGCATAAAGATTAAAACGCAGAAAACTGGAATTATCTACAGCAGTCTCTCTCTCTCTCTCTCTCTCTTTCTATCTATCTATCTATCTTTCTCTTTCTATATAAATAAGCTGATACATAATTTTAGCGTGATCCAGGAGTGCGGATGCAATTAATGTCCGCAATATTTAATTCCTCGTTACTATTCACTCTGTATCTATAATTATTATTGCATTTAGCGAGAGTCTATTCAACAGATTTTGTTTTCGGGAATTGCGAAAATAAAATCTATACGTAATACAATAAAATAAACTCGTGAAAAATTTAAGCAAAGTACAATGCGAGTGTATGGTATATTTTTAGAAGATTTCAATCTTTTATAGAGATAGGTTAAATGCGCCGTCACGAGAAAATTAAACCGTTTATGCATCGACGGCGAAAGTCGACATTTAATAGCGATCATCGAAGTAGCAGTATGCGACTATTTATCTCTTTCCTGTTCTGGGAACCGCAATTATTCGATGTTTCTCGTTATTCGGTGCACGTTAATTTCGCGACATCAAATATTCCACCAATGCGATGGATTCAATGTCAATCATCATTAAAATCCGCGCGCATTGAGAAAGGAAATGCTCACGGAAAAATAAAACTGAGCGAATAATTGAAATGATCGCGTTAGGCATATGTGTATATGGCCTATTGATTGCCAGGATATTTATAAGAAAATACAGACGGGGGCGCAAAATGCAAGATATGACGATATTTTTTTTATGAACAATAATAGGAAAACGTTTGTGTTTGATAAACACTTTTAATTAATATAAATTGAACTGAATTGCCTTCTACGGTCATAGCTGGATCTTATTGCTTTATATTTACTTGTGTGATTTTTATATACAATACTTTTAATTAAGTTAAACACATACTTTTAATTAAGTTATATCGACCAGTAATCTTTGAATTTTCGGACAAAACGTAACGCCTAATATAATTACGAAAGTAGACACGTAACGAATAAAGTTCTGTACACACAAAGAAGAAAGTACGACTTACTTTCCTCTATTATATCTTTCTTTTGCATGCTTCTCATGCTCAATATTGCTTGAATCGACACGTTTCATTCGATGAATTCTAAAGCGTCCGACTGGAAACTGCTCGTAGCTTATCAATCGCGGGAGTCACTGATAATGTTCGCATGTCCCCGCGCCCGCTTCCGGTATATTGTATCAACTCGACGATATACGCTATCGAACATGGTCGGCGTTTCGTGCTGTCCCCACGAGCATCACCATCGTCGATACTTAATTAAGCCGTGCTGTTAATTACTGCGCGAACATCAGTGTTTTATTATTCTTCTCGCCGACGCATATTTAAGCATGACAACGAAAGAAACTCGTTTTTCCTCGATTTTCAGATCCGCAAGTAGATTCCGCGGATTATGAGTTTCAATTAATTATACAGGCTGTCCCAGGTCGAGGAATATTTCAGCAACGCCCTTGATGAATATGGAATCGAAGTTTTCTTGAAAAGAGAGACAGATAGATAGAGAGAGAGAGGGGGGGGGTAGATAAAGTGAAAGAGAGAGATTTTAAAAAATAAGGTAAAATAGAAATAATTGAAACAAATTGAAAAAGGAATATGTTTTCCGTAATAAAGCGTAATCTCTCGACGAGACTGTGAGAATCATTATCCGAGAGCTTGTAAATCAGAAATTCGGAATGATATAATTATTCGCGAGAGCGTTCTCATTCCGGAACTTGAATACTTGATTACGTGACAAGTTCAATTAGCAATTATCGTTCTGAAGTGAAGCGCATTGGGTAGCGTATAAATGCTTGATAGCGGATAGTTCCCAAGTCATCGCGTTTTACATCCCGTAGGATGGACGAGGTTAATTTGATCCCATTTGCGAATGCGGTATGCATTGCGGATGCAAAAGGTCAAAGGACACGTCCTCTGTACCAACGTTTGATCGATTAAGTCAAAGTTCACAATTAAGCTTACCATCGTGCGTAATAATTAAATGTGCCATTAGTGTATCTCGTGCAAAAATTCCAAGAACGTGAAAGATAGTAAATGGACTCTTTGTATCCAATTTATCTAAACTTTCAAAAAATGGCAAGTATAGCGATACGTGATTAATGTGTAACAAGAACATTTTTACAATAATAGTAGTTTGAATTAAAATGTTACCTATGAATGTAATAATCATTTTGTTAGATACATTTCATCAAGTGGGCATAATATTTTTTATTAATTATAATAAAAGCTATTAATTACCTATATTTCGAAAAAGTAAAATCGGTGCTTCATGTTTCATGTGCTTATATGTGAGTTCCCTTTAGCAATAAAAAAAAATAAAGAAAAAAAATTCTTAACTCGCGCCACGTGGAAAAGTTGTATTATTACGACAAGTTTCGCTGTCCAAAGTGTCGCCAAAGCAAAAGCGTCCGTAACCGCGCCTTCACCTTTGCAACGACTTTCCGGAGATTACTTTCCTTCCAACGTAAACGACTTTCGACGCACAGCGATACGCCTGCACGAAACGAGCTAACGAATAAGCATGCACGCACGTGCGCTTTATACTTGTGTTTTATAGTGAAAATGGTAGAAATTTTCACTATAAAATACAAGTATAATACAATAAAATACTAGAGCATAGAGATATTGTCAATGAAAGAAAAGCTTTAAAAATACTATACATTATTTAGATTATTTAAGAGAATAAAGCAAATTCAAATAATAAGAAGAAAAATTGAATTTATTAATTGACATATCGACGTTTTTCTCTTGACGAATTGAGGATAAACAGGGTGAAACTGGCCGGGTATTAATCCTGCCTTGGTTCTTGGGTCACGAGGTTAAAGTCGCGGTTGCACACTGCCGTCGGGGAAATCGCACGACGTTCTCTCGCCGTGCGGCGCGGCGCAGCGCGGGGAGGAAACGAGGGTGGAGACGAGAGAGAAGAAACGATGGCGACTCAAGGGAGGGTTGCGTATCGCGAACTAGTTTGTCTACCGCGTTCTATCGGTTAACCATTCGTCTTCGTGCTGCTGCACTGCTCGCTACAGTCTTTTACGGTGTCCCACCAGCCGTGGAAGAAGCTCCTCCGCTTTCCGTACCCTCGGGGAGAACTCAAATTTCTCCCCGGTTTTCATCCCGGTTTCCCTCCGCTCTCTCAGCCTCAGTGTGCAGAGTAAACGTGCTGCGTGACGCGTATGGGAAATTCGATTCTTAAGAGTCGCTCGCCATCATCGATTTATCCACGCTTACCCTCGCGCGACGGGTCGAATTTCGGGTTAGGTGTTCGTGGTATTGTGCTCTTTCACTGAGAGCTCTTTCAAATTTTTATCCGACCAACGTGCGTTCGCAGATTTGCAATGCGCTTTCCATTGTTCAGAAATACGTTGCTGCTGCGTGCTCTGTGCTTGTGACCGGATATTTTAGAAGCTCTCGAAAAATTTAATAGAAGCTTAATATTGAAAATATTAAATTTAACATATTAAGCTTTGAGATAACAGATGGTCGAACGTTACGAGGAAAAGCGTTGACCCAATTAATGGAACTACACTAACCGAGTATATCCATCTTATCGTTAGTTATCGGATCGGACGGCGGAAAATAAAAAGTGCACCCTAACGCGTTTATCCGCGTTTCTCTCTCTCTCTCTCTTTCTCCTCCTACTATTGCTCCCTCTATCTCTTAGCATCGATATTTAATGAATTTTCTTCGGATAAATACGAGCGAGGAATTGAAAAATTACTAAACCAACAAGAAAACAAGGAAGCAGTTACTGAAGAAGTGATAAAAATTCATCGAACGACTGCTCGCTTCAAGCCAGAAATAACAAGCATTCGACTTCACGTTACTTTTTTATTCGAAACTCTATAATTTTTTCATGCTCTGATCTTGTTGCAATTTTCATCTGCTACTTATTGTAAAAGCTACGAAGTTACATTTAATTGTTACATTGAATTCTAAAACTTGTTTGAAGATGACCAGAATATTATCGTACAAACATAATAGAATGTTTTTCCTCTATTTGTATTTTTAATAATGTAAACGTTTTATCACACTAATAAAAATAATGATAACATTAACAATAATTTGCCAAGCTAGAACTCTTGCTAGCCTTTTCACTTGTATTATGATAATTTTAAACGACGAAGCATCTAGTTTAGTCTTTGAAAATTGGCTTACGCGTTATATTATCATTTTCAACTGGAGATAGCTTCGGGATTGTCCACAAGAGATTGCAGAGGAACGTTATCCCGAATGGAAGATATCTTTAAGATTTTATAGCTGTAGCAGTTACGAAAGCGTAGAAAAGTTTGCTGCGCTATTTGGTCCAGATTCACCGACATCGAGAAGCGTTCCACGAGCGCAAAATTCCACCACGAGCATTCGCGTGCCTTCAACCTTTACGGATATATCTCTGCGACGTTCCGTACCAGACCGTTCATACACGGCTGGTACACGTACGTATACACACGAAACGATGACAAGTGACTAAAAGTAAAGACGTTGTTACAGCAATTTGAGTGGACGAGAAAGGAAAGAGAAAGAGCGAACGCAAAACTGTAGAAAAAGTTTGGCGTGACCTTACAAGGAAGACCATTTAGATTTTTTAACGCGACAAATCGCGATAATCGCTCACCATCGATTTGTGTGTTATCATGTTTACGAATCCAGATATGTAAAATATAACAATGTATAAAAAAATAATTGAAATTGTGTTTAATTTCACAAAGTTCTGTAGAAATTAAACTCGTGACACATCTCCGTTCCACTCGTATACGAATTAATTATCATGTTTTGCATTTCGCGATAACATTGCGTCTGCAGTCATTCGGTCGAAACAAAACACGCGGGACCGCTCCGTCAAGTTGCATGCAATTTTATGCGGGGTAGCGCGTTAATCAAGGAAAGCCGAAAAACCGCGTTCGCTTCCATTCTTCGTTCCTTACTGACGTGACTTCTTTATCTGCATTTTATTCCACCCCATCCGTTATTGCATTATGCATATCACACGGCCCGATGGACGGTGGTGCAATTGTGCCGCTGCCGTCCAGTAGTCGAACACGTACAAAAGAAATTCCAGATAAGAGTACAGCCTCCGCCAAGAGATACAGATGGATCAAGAAAAAAAGCGCGAGAGAGAGAGAGAGAGAGAGAGAGGAGGTGAAAAAAAAGGAAGATATGAGTTGAGAATAGAGATAATCGGGTGCAGCACGGGGCACGGGGGACAATCGATGTATTTGAAGCCGCAAATTGTAACGAAAAACTGCTTGGTATTCAAGTCGCAGCGTCTTTTCGCCCCTCGTATTCCGTTTTTCGCTTCGGTCGTGTTGAGACAGAATGGAAATGCGGATTGATCGATAGTCCCTTGCGGAGCGCCGTAAAAGGATTCGGCGGTCACTCAACAAATAAAGTGGCGCAAGCCTTGCACCGTAGTGACTCGACGTAATCAAACTTTTGAGAAGCCAGAGAAGTGCACGTAGCGCGCGAATAATACCGCTTCTTGGCTGTTAAAACTCTCTGGTTCGTCCTTCCTTTTGTTACCACTCTGCCCCCAAGTGCGATCGACACGTGCCTCTTTGTTTCCCTCATTGAGTAGTTCGTTCCTCCGTTTTCCGATATTCGCCCCACGAACGCCGCACAAACAAAAAATTAGCGTGCTTCATCAAATAAAATTTATTTTCAATTATTTTTTCTATACACGGAAAAATTAATATATCTTTTTTTTTTCAGGAAAATCTATTTTATAAAATTGTTAAATAATTTATAAAATATCATCCATTTTATATCATATTTCTTTTATATACAGTTTCGTTTATATATAGTTACCATTTTAATAATAAAGAGTTGTTAAATAAATTGCAGCGAAAGGGACAGATTTTTGTATATATGTATGGTACGTTTGTATATTTGTTCTGTACGAGAGCATCGAGTCGCGAAAGTTTTGTCACTCAACCAACCTGTTTCTTCTCGTACACAGTGCAAGCAGTGCAAGATACGTAAAATAGGTCGATGTAATATAAAGCGTCGTCGTGTCATCGGTCTTTAGTTCGTGGAGCCTTCCGCCAGCAAATATTTATCGTTTACGTACGAGGTATTCGGAAACGTGAGTCGCATTGCATTCCGTTCTTTCGCGGTGTTTACGCTCACGTGGGACACGGGAAAGTTCGTTGAATGCGGGCATAAAACTGGAGAGACAATGTGTATTTATATATATATATGCATAAATTGAGTATGAGGTTGCGCTAAATTATGGAAAATCGAGCCGTGAATTAAAATGTGAATATGGTCGCGGATGCGTCGAACGTCTGATATTTGTATACATTTGCTCATTGAAAATACGTTATATTCTTAAATCAACTAACGCAAATAGAGCCAGAGGCTGTTGCACACTCCATGCACAATGTAACAACAAACTTGCATATATACTTGCAATTTTACGATTATACTGCGCTGCTGCATATACAAACACATGATTCACTATTAAAAAATATAGTGTAGAAATACCTTGCCAGTTTTCTTGACATTTAAATGTTCATTGTCATTCCGCATTTAATTCCTACATTTTACTATGTCACATTTTACTATATGATAGAGGGGAGTAAAGTTTCTATGATCTCTCTTCCATGTCTATAGAAAAGCATAAATCTAATGAGCACGTATGCATTGTATTGCATACATGTTGTAAAATGTTTATCATTTAACAAATATTTAATTTTTTACACAAAGTAGAATATAATTTTTCGAATTTCTGACGTTGCATACAATTGGTAAAAAGATTTGTAAAAAGGTATAATTATTATCTTCATGTGAATAATATATAAGAAAACAAATTTTCCAAATTAATTGGATAAAAAGCCGAGAAAAAAAAAGAAAGTTTGTATCAAAACTTGTAAATTAAAAAAATTGGATTTTTAATCTGTGACGTAAAAGACGACTCTGAGATTAATTGTCTGATAAACCGAATCAGTTTAGAAAAAGGTAAAGAATCGGTTAATGTGTGCGGAAAATTGCAGGAATGCATTCAAGTTCAGGCTACGTTCGTTGATCTCGTCGTTTGCGCGCATATTAAGCATTCTCGTACCGCAAGAGCGTGGCCGACAGATATAAACGTCGAATTGGAGTGTCTCGTGCACGTAAACTAGATTTCTGATGTCAGCTTCAAGTACATCCCGCCGGCAGTCACCGCGTCGTTTCGCAAAGCACTTTGATACCAGGTCGTAATGCGTCTTAATAGTTAGAGAGTCGAGGCGCGATGGTGTTGCCCACGTTGTAATCCAGATCGAGAGCAGATGGAGGATATATATATATATCTCGACTAAATATGTATATTATCATTCTATTTATATAATATAAATTGCGCTTTGATTGAAGCCGATAAATTAATTTGTTTTTCTAGTGTTATGTTGTGTGATTATTATATTAATTACATTATTTTATAAATTATTGGCTCGAGTGGTCTAAAAAAGACTAAATGAGATATCGGTAAATATTGTAACAAACTTGACAAATTAATTTAATATTACAAACACTACAGTAAAATTATGTAGTATATAATATATAAATATGTATAGTTTATGAATATTTTTGTCATTCACGTAATTGGGTAACAAATATGTAGTTTTCCTTTAAATAAGCTTGCTCGCAAAAATTGATATTTTTAGCTTTGGTCATAAACCTAAGAATAGGGCAGCGCGAGCTTGTTTTATTTTTAAATGTGAGCGGAGAGATAGGCGATCAATAATCTCTGTATTATTATTATACTGCGCTATTCGTTGCACAGGGTTCCTTCCATGATATAAAAATAAGCATCAAGAGCATCGTCGTGTGTATGAAAATTATCTGTTTATTTTCGCAAAACCATTACATTATACGTTGCGTCCATGTTGATGATCCGTGCGCATCTATGTAAATTAATATACATATAGTGTTTCGTTCTCTCTCTCGCTCTCTCTCTTCCTCTGCAAATAGTGTTCGTTTCTGAATAGCACTGATGTTGTATCGAATTGGATTTATACAGATTTACCGCTCGACACATAATGTATACGTGATTAACACGTTCACAAATAGATCGAATTTCCAACAATATAGAGTAATGAAGTGATTGCATTATTCAAAGAATCCCGCTGTTCGTTGCGTGATATTATCATGAATTTTAATTTAAATTTACAGACGTTGATGTCGAAAATTACTGTGGTGCTTCGCATAACGCATAATCTCTACGCGATAATTCTGAAAATATTTAACATCCGTAGATTAAAGAAAATAACGGTAAATCGAGCTGGTGTGATGGGACTTGTAATGTTGATTCACATTGAAGAATTAGGGGAATGAGAGACGCGTTCATATAATATCTACCATTGCATAGAAAACCAATGATCTTATTAAAATTTCATTTATCAAAAATATAATGCGATTTTGATCGGTTTGGTGTCATTTCCCTGGCTGTCGGCATTCATTTTATTTTCATCACAATTTGCCGCGCGTGTGGACCACTCGGTGAAATAGTACCATCGGACGAAAAGCCGATGGTTGTTGTGGTGCTGCGCGCGCGATCTTTGACCTCCTACGTATTTTAATCGCGAAACGAAGAGAGAAAGATCAGGTGCGCGGTATACAAAGAGATAGTGGGCGGAGGATGAGTATTCTCATAAGGAGACCAGGCAGCCACACACAAACACACACAAACACACACACACACACACACACACACAGGCGAGCGCGGAAATGCACGCGGCGCGAATAGGAAATTATGGTCTCGGAGGTAAAGCAGAATCTCTCTTGGCGAGAAAGGCGAGGTTTCGTGTTCGCGCTTGAAGGCGAGATGGCGACATTTAAGCTCGCCGCCGCCGCCGCCGTCGCCGGTACGAATTTTCAGATGGCAGGTTTTATAGGCAGCAGGGCGGTCCGATAAAACGATCTGCGCGCACACGTTAAATTTGAAACGGAAGATGGTTGTAAATGTCGCGCAACCCCGGCGACGGCGACGGTTCTTGCGTTGCCAGCATTAGCAGGGGATCAGGCGAGGGGATGCGATTTATCGTTGCCGATCGTTTGCCGATTCTCGGTTAGCTATCGAGAGAGAAAAAAGGAACGAGGAGAATCGTGAAACGCGAAGGACGAGCGTCTGTCTTGTCAATCGCATCTCATTGCGAGACAACTTTCGAGACCTTTTCGAATTCTCGTGGAGTGTCCTCGATTAGAGCAACGCGCAACGGAGAGGAAAGAGAGAAGGCAAGGAGAGTGTGTCATACTTTGGGACGACGCGACGCGGCGACGTCTCATAAGAATTCCGACTAGGCGTGACGATAAATCACCGCCACCGAAATTCGCGAGAATATTGGCTTTTGCATTATTGGTTTTTGCCTCGCGAGCATTCAAGAGAACGTCTGCATCCGCGCTCTCTCATTCTCTATCGCTCGCCTTTCTTCGTCCCGCGCGTAGCAACGCGAATTCTCCTATAGAGCAGCTGTTTCTTCCGGCAGGCGACAGATTCGTCGAAAAAGAGCAACGTCTCTCTTCTGTTTCTGTTTTCCATTTTCTTTATCCATTCATCCGGCTATTTATGCGTCCTTATATTTAATCCGTTCCTCAGCAACCAACGACGTCTCGACATTTCGAGTAGATTGGAGTTTTTATCATAATAGAAAATTATATGCCAAGGAAAAACTTCGCTCCGTGACAATTCAGATAAAAAGGACTGTTCTGCATCAAATAAATATCAAATAAAATGCTTCTTGTTGATTCTCTTGTTGATAAATAATTCGTTTAAAATGATATTAAATTATAATATATTTCCTTAATCTTTTTTAATGGTTCTTTGCACACCAGGCGCCAATAATTTGAAGAAATGCATTTCTCTACATTGATTTCTCTCATTAAATTAAAAAAAAAAGAAAAAGATTAGAACGCGTCTTTTTTTGGAATTCTGCGTGACTCCGCAGTAATGTCGAGCCTTCTGTTGCACGTCATGCGACTTGGAGATTCAAATAGCGAAAGAAGATTCGGTGCAGGATTCAAGATGGAAAATAAAGGAGAAATTCGTGGGCAAATGCTTTCCAATTTTCTCACGAGCAGCTGTTCCGCGACGCCAACCAGATGCGTCGGTAGGAGCAAAGAATCGTTTGACAGTTTTCACGTTCACGTCAGATCCGAGATTCCAAGGAAGTACGAAGATCGCAAGCAGCGTCGCCATACGAGCGGCGCTGTTCGACAGTCGTCCGAGAACTCGCGAATTTTAAACTGATTGTCTATTTCCAAAATCTAACGCGTCTCCGCGCGTCTCCGATCTTTACAGAAATAAAAATATTTTCCAATAAAAACTGATTCAATGTGTGTGTGTGTGTGTGTGTGTGTGTGTGTGTGTGCGCGCGCGCGCGCGCGTGTGTGGTAGTGTGAACCAAAATTCTCAGTAAAAAATCAGAGACAAACTTTTGGAAATATTTACTTCAAACTTGAAAGCTTTCTAGAAAATCTTTTTCCGAAAGTTATCAACTCAAAAGATCACTAATGTCGATCTAAGAGAACACGTCATTTCGAATCAAGAAAATAATCGAGAATTCGGTGTGTCATCGTCACGGAGTCCTCGAAGCAAAACTTATCGGTCAATTTACACGCTTTTCTCACCTCCTGAAAAATGCCAATCTTTAGAGGTGGCGGCTTTTGGAAATAGACGACCTAGATTCGAAATTGCCCTCGGAATTTCGCTCACAATTTACTGTCTAAAAGAAGCGGTGGCTTTTTGAGAGAACACGTACGTCCTTCCAAATTAAAAAAACGATAAAAAAAGTAATAGCATGTTGAGCCTTTTGTTAAGATAGATGAATGATAAAGCTTATGAAATTTCTAATAAATAATCACGCATTTGGAATTTATATAATAATTCACAATATTATCATATTTTAATTTTTTAAGAAAATATAATTATATTGTTTTGCATGATCATGGAAACAGACATTTTTTAATTAATCACTAGTGCAATTGTCCTACAATCAACCTTAAGCTAATGACGTAAAATTCTCTACTGCGGCGTAGATCTGTATCTATCTATCTTTAGAGCGATGTAAAACTACAGACGTATGCGGTATCTCGGTCGGTTACGGGGTGAAAACAGTTGTCGTAAATTATTCGTTAAGGCGGAATCAGTTGGCTGCCTTGCCATGGAACGCACTCGGCCTGATTTATAGCCGAAAATCGTGCCGCGGTAATTTACCCCCGACGTTTTCCTGGATTACAACATCTGTGCGTTACGTTGCGACGATCAAATACAAGTACGAATAAATCTGGTCGAGACGTATTAATGAATTTCTCGATTCGAATGTCTGATTATCGTTTCATTGGAATCAAATATAATTGGTTTGAATTATTCACTTTAATCTTCTTAAATATTTACTCAAATCCATTTGATATACCCTGGCATGTCGTAACGAAAGCATTTATTTAAGCGTAATATTTAATTTTTATATCTATGATATCCTTATACATAATATTTTTCTACCATAGGGATTGATTTACTACATAGGAATGTAAACACATGTGCGTTTAACGATGTTTGAAACGGCAAGTATAAATTCAAATCTATCACCATATGTTCTGAAACTGCAAAGGGTGTGATCCTATATCCAGCGAGATCCACATTTGTGTAAATCTCTCTGCGAAACGTAATTAAGTGCGCGCATCATTAATATTCCACTTGCGTCTCTAATTGATTCGTTCATAGGAGTCGCGCGTCTCTACACGACTAACGGTGACATCCGAGTCCTCGGGGAAACACCGACACCTAGCTCGTTTACTACCAGATGGATGTGATCAAAAAGTCATCACACTTCACATTTTCTTACATATCTTTCCAATGTTTAAATCTCAGTAATTATAAAATTAAACCTAACTTTTAAAATTAATGTAAAATTAAAATTTTCATTTGAAATTAATCGAAAGATAGACATTTCAGAAAAATGTGCGCTTTTCAAAACTAGATCGTTCCTTAATCTTTCACTTTTAGTAATTAAGAAAGTAGATATATATTTTTCATCGAAATTTTGCAACATCAAAAATCTAGTGTAAGAATACATATCGTTTTGACACAAATCTTACGAAACAAGTCATGGATCGCTTGAACGTGACGAGACTAATGAGAAAAAGGCACAAAGTACAGATTTCGCGGAGATCATTAAGCCGAGAGTCACTAATAATTCCGACGAGTCGGTCGCCGACTCGTTAGAAGGATTGACCAGAAAAAGTCAGCAGCGTTTTTTGCGTGGTTACAGATCGTGTAACACGAGAATTGGTCGCTCGGATCGATCAGCCATACTTAAGGTGAAAGCCCTTCTGTTCGCGCGTGCGAAAAGTCTTTTTCTAATTAATATGATTGGAATAAATTGAACTTATTGACTAGTAAATTTCCATCTGTCGATCAGAAAGACTAATTAAGCACGTCACTTTTTAGTTCCGTAGCAATTACGCTCGATGTTATCTCGTTACGCGATTTGTCGCGTCTTTCTGTTATTGTGGTTTAAAATTGAGTCAAAATTAAACAGCTGAACAAATAATGGAATATGGCCGGCGTATTGAATTGTTAAATGCAAAGTAGGTATATAATCATCGGGATGACAATATAGGGATTACAGGAATGTCGATTAGACAAGGATCGTACAATGATGCAGTGACCGCGCGAAGTGCTTTGATGTCCATTCGTATAAACGCTCCAGTTCTGGTCTTCATTTTATTATAGACGCCCGTCGGGGATGTTCGACGAAAGGACGACGATCGATCGGCAGCGGTTATAAAGACGCCTCCTCGAATGGCGACGTTCCGGCTTTAACGATCGTCCGCAAAAAGAAAAAAGGTCGGAATTATCGGCGAAAAAACTCGTTACGGACGCGAAAATCCAATTAGTTTTAACGTCCTCGCCTTCCGCAGTCACGGCGTTTCTTCGGCAGTCGCAAGAAGATTTCGAACTTAATGCCCTCTCCACCACTTTCCCTCTCTCATTCTCTTCGTTCCCTTGCGCAATCCGCGCGGACGAGGAGAGCCGCGTTTGCATACCGCCACTCCTCTGACCTCGTTTTAACGCAGCACCCCGGGTGCGCCACCCCCGATGCAGCGATTCCCTTGCGCAGCCATTAAGAAGTACACGTGGTTACGCCGCGCTTGACGTTTTTTTAAGCTCTTTAAGCGGCAACTTTGCCCATGCCCCGCGCGCGCGCAACCGTCCCAGTGCACGCTTTGATGCATTTCCTGAGCTTTTAATGAGATCCCTTATAAAAGAACGCCAAACTTACAAGCCAGCCGTAATCGGCGATGCCGTATGTTCACCTCGTTTTACGTATCCATTGCTGATCCGATATCTGACACCCCCCGACCTCCCCTTAAATACCTCGTCGTTACATTACGTAGGCATTTCATCAATATTATGTACATAGATTAACATAATTTGTGGTAAAATTAAATAAAATTGAAAATAAAGGAGTTGAAATTTCTTTTGTGACTTAGAGAATGCATAATATTTCGTAGAGCATAGACTGTGTAGTTACATCATTATAATCTAATATAAAAGTATATAGATTATAATTATCTGTATATTAAAATTTTCGTGAGTGCAAATACTTTATTATGAAGATTCATGTCATGCTAGAGGAGCAACGTGAACTTGGAAAGAACGAGGAGTTCTAGATACTCGAAAATGGCTCATAGGGGGTCGGAAAGGTGTCTAATTGCTGCTCAGAAAAACGTCGGAAGCTTCAGCGCTCGCTTTTCTTTCTGTCTCTCATCCTTCGTCCTTTCTTTCGCTCTATCCGTCTTTGTGACATTCGCCCGTTTCTTTCATCCGAAAACCCGTCACTGGACAAAGAGGATCTACCCGCCAAGCTTTCTGACTACAGTATCACTTTTTCAGAGACCACCATCTAGAGTTAACTGTTAAAAATTAATTTGTCATTTGCCTCGGCTAAGTCTGGGCAGTATCGCGACTTTCGTGTTTTGCGTTAATGAATTCGTCGTCGCGGTGACTCGATAATTTAGCAACTCATTAACCTTTTTACATTGAGTGAAGTTTCACATTTACATTCACACCGTCTCTTTAAATGTAACGATATATTTTTCAACCAATACGCGAAATAACATTTTATTTTTATTAGATAAATAATCTAGTGAAATTCAGTAGACAGAGACGGCACACTCTTTCTTTTCACTAAATGTAGGATAAAATATAATATAAAATTCATCTCTCACGATGAAAAAAAAGCACGATAGAGAAGTTTTAATAAAATCCATTCGTTGTTCAGAAACGCAAGGTAGATATTTCTTATAAGAAAGCTACGATGAGCTCAATTAGTGGAGTTGATGTCCAATCGGATAGTTACCGTTGGTAAAGACAGTTCCATAAAACTTATAAGAAAGCTTCTTACAAACGTGGCCGCAGTGCCACGCCTTCCCAAGAAAATTACGTTAGCGAGAAGCGTCTTTGCGATGGTGAACGAAAGAGATAAAAAGCACCAGCCGCACGACGAACGGAAGAATCTAAAAAGGTGTGAGATCAAGCAGTTGCCTAATTGCTGGCGGGAAAACCTTTCAAGGTATCCCGTTTCTCCCCGCTTTTCCTTCCCTTTCTCTCCTTCTTCTAGCGGCATCCCCATTTGTCTCCCAAAATGCGCGTCCGCGTTCGCGTCCGTTTCTCCCCCGTTCTCGCAACCTCACCAGATCATCTGTCCCAAGAGATTCTCGCGCTTCCTTCTCACTTCACTCTCAGTCTTCCTCAATTGGCCGCGACATCACCTACTCGTATACGGACGCCTTTACACGCGCCATCCTTTCTTCCTGCCTCCTCTATCCTTCTCTCGCTCTCTTTGCTCTGTGCGAGATACGTTCCTGAAAGGATCTGATTCGACCCGATACGACGGAGACGTCTGCCGGAAGCCAACTGCGGGATTATCCGGCGGATTCCTTTCGGTTAGATGCCGTTCTGCAGATCCCATTTCCAACTGGGTGCGCAGCGTATCTAAGTATAGGACCGACTACGTTCCGCTCTGACGATCAGAAGCGCTCGGGCGATCCTACTCCGCCGGCAAATATGACGCGTACCGTGATTTTTCCTAGAGAGGTACTTGGTAGTTTTTTTAGAGACACGATGAAGCTCGACTATTTTTTGGTTGTGCTATTCACAGCATAAAAAATATAATCGTAATAATAAATTTTGAAAAAACTGAAGATAAATAATTTATTTGGGAATATGCTGGGAATTTAAAAATACATTTTAATTGGAGACAGAGAATTTTTACGAATCTCAATCAAAGCGAAACATGATTCAGACTTAAACATATGAAACATGTACGCAATTTTACAGCGCGCGCGCAAGTTGACAGTTATATCAGAAGTAATTTCGCATACGTTCTTTAGAGTCAAAGAGAATTGGATCACGAATAAAACCATGCGCTTAGCGTAACCAGACTTTTTTTACCCGCGTTCAACGAACGGACGACGCGTCTGGAATCGTAATGAAACTTCATTGCTTCCGGCGGACGGCTCAGTTCTTCGAGCGGTTGAAGATATGCATGACACGCGATAGCGACCTTCTCACCCTTCTCACTCTGCGACCTACTTTATACACCCACCTAACCCGTCCGTTATGCGCTGTTACCGGTCGTCTTAGCTCTTTAACCCGCTCCACCCTTAATCATCATCCTTATCTACGCTTCTACCAATTTTATTCGGTGCCTATCCGCCTCGGCTTATTAAATCTTCACCGTGTTCATCGCCTGATTCTTCGACTCAATCGATTAATATCGATCAATGGTTTCGATCAATTCAGTAATGCCTACAAACGTCCTGTCTCGTCAATTTCCGAAAGGCAATTGGATGAAATTTCGCAGACGGATCGAGATATTACATCCGTTACTTTTGATCGACAAAAATATCCTATCGTTTGCAAAGCTTCGAAGTAACGAGGTTTATTTTTGATTCTTCTTTTCCCGGTGAGGTCGTTCAACTTTGATATACTTATTGTTTAGAAGGTCTCTGGGGAATCATAGTGGACCTTTCGATGTTAAAGTCAAGATCGATAAATATCATATTTTTGAGAAAAATATTACAAATTTTATTTATAGATTAATTTGAAAGTATCATATATGATGTATTACTATCAATTTATTGAATGTGATTACTTGAAAATTTTTCTGCATATTTAAGTAATGTTCTCGTGATTTGGAAATCATGATAAAATAACTCAAAGAATCTTATAAGAATGACATTCTATTCTTATGAACTGAATCTTAAGATATGGAGATCGCGGAATAAAGGGCAGTTAGACTCGTTCCTTTTAGTCTCTTTAAGGAAAGGACAGACTGGCCAGATTGCTTACGTCCAAAAATCGTCGATAGAAACGTCTGCCTGCCAATCGACCACGGCGCGTTCGTCGTAGGCAGACAAGGCGGATTTATCGAGCGTCGAGATGCCACGGAATGTTCAATTTCCTGGCAATTACATGACCTGCCGCCTTCCAGCCGCTTTTTCACGTTCCTTCTTTGTACGGTCTGGCATCGAAACGGCAATGCAGCATCGCATTCCCCGTCAATGAGAGAGCCGTGAGATCGACCGAGGGAGATCCGAGGAATTCGAAGCTCATGAAAGAAATCAATGTGAAATTCTCATCGTCGCGGTATGATAGCGAATTCAACAATCGGAAGAATAGTTTCCCGAGAATTTAGATGATACTATGAACGCATAATAAAGCGGAGACGCCGCGCCGCTTTATTTTTATAAGTCTCACACGAGAATGACTTTAATCGCGATAATAGAGTCTTTGAACTGTAAAATTATCATTTGTTTGAAACTAAAACTTAAAAAAAAGGTAATTATATATATCAGTACTTTGAAAATATTTTTCAAAGTTATTTTATATAAAGCTGTTGCTATTTAAAAATATCTTAAAAAAAATGTCACTTAAATCACGGCAGCCAGCGAGATATCGAGTCGTTAATACTCGTTAGCCATAAAGTCAACCATAAGATACTTATAATAAATCATTATTATCCTCTTACAACTTTCAAAGTACCTTTCTGATAAATTATAAAGCCGTTATGAAGTTTATACGAAAGTTTCATAAATTACGCTAACACAAGTCGAAAGTTTCGGCGCAGCAACGACGAATCGTGGCAATTCCAATGATTTTCGGTGCGCGCAAACGAACGTAACGCGAATCGAATTGAGTCGGCGGATATCGTCCTTTGATTGTGAACGTCCAACATGATTTCCCCAACTTCGGACATTTGTGCGTTCAGTTCAGATCCGCGCGCTCTCGCTGATTGCTCATAGATAGAAGCTCGCATAATATCAACGCGCTTCGATAGTTTTGGCCAGAACATATGAGAAGTGAATAAGATTATTGGAGCGCGATCGAGGCATCGCGTAGCACGAATAGCAGAGAGTTCATTCACCTCACATATTGCACCGTTTACGACGCAGACTCATATCTCTGTGACCCTTCCCATTCTCGATCTCTCAATTAATGCGATGAATTTTGCCTAAATGCAAATTTTCCGCGCGCAGCTTAACGGACGATTAAAATGCAACGGTTCAATGGGACTGAAACAATTTCTAGATTTGTTTTCGCTGTATTCGCGAAATATCGCGCGCGAATATTCACTGTAACAGTCATTATTCGATTGGTGTCAACGGAAATGACTTTGCGGCGCTAGTCATGGAAAATCATGAGAGGTATCTCTACCGTATGTTCCCTAATGGAACCCGTGTCGATTAAATATTGGTAACGAATGTTCGGCGCGCTTTTGCTGTCGTTCGGATGAATGCACCATTGTTCGCGGTGGTCCATATAATCGGAGTTGGAATGTTTCGTTGCGTTTTGACCGCGCATTGTATAACAGCGCGTCCGGCCTGTCGCTGTGTCACATCGTATCATTGTTGCTTTGGCAATATTTCCTATAAGCAAATATCTCTTACGTAAACTTGTTTCTCGTGGCTGATATTTCTTGCTATTGCAGGACAACGTTGCAGGAAAATCAGTTTTCAAATTAATCGAGAAATATGCTAGTAAAATTTGGCAATTCTATTGTAAATCTATTCCCTGTGTGCAGATAAATTACCTATAATGTACAGAACAGCTATGAATTTCAGTGTACATTTCACCGATTTTCATTAACAATACGCCGCTATCGCTTTCCGTTATTGTAGCAAATGCGGAAACTCAAAATGAAAATCGAGCAGTCTCGGATTAATTCACTCGAGATGTGGACGCCAACGAATTTCAAACATAAAATGTTTATTTATGCGATATATGGATTTACAAATGTTTTCAACATTGAAAGGTTCACCTTAATTAATCGTAACTGTCTTATTCTTTTTATTCTTCTCTCCTAGAGCGGGCTTATTTAGAAAACTAAAATAAAATTTAAATCTTAAACTCTGAAATTTTTCGATAATAGATTTCTAAATATAATGTAATTAAAAATATTTTTAAAATGTATTTTAAACCTACGAAACCTTGTTTTACAGTCCGAAAAGTAATAATCTTTCTCTACGAGATCACAATGTTATCTTCATTATTGTAATTTTTATACACGTTATGTATTTTCTGTGTAATTATTAATAGCGCGTAGCAGAGAGATTTACTCGCGAATAATTTTCTCTTGAATTTGCCAAATGCGTTACGGAAAGCGCAGCTCGTTATACATATCTTTTTTTTTGCAATTTAGATATTCATTTTTCGACTATGGCTGACGTGGAATTGGGGGCTTTCGGTGCTTTTCGTTGTTATTTCGCTCGCTATTCATGATACAGTACTGTCGAACACGTCAGAATACAAACAAAAGAGATCACCCATTTAATAACTTTACTCGCATACATTACGTATATTATAATCATATTGAATCGCAATTCAGTTTGAAATTAAGCTACCATTTGAGGGTGAACCATTAGTTCGCAGTCAAATTGTTCAAGATATTTCTTTGAACGCAAAGAAAAAGATATCTTAAGCTGCGCCTAATTTATTTGGAAAAATTAAAAAAGAACTTAGTAATTGTTTTTTTTTCCTATGCTATTTTGCAATTAATTCCTACAGCGCTTATTGTAATATCGTTATTAAAACATGATATTTCGCGCATAATAAATGACGAAAATTAGTAATGATGTATCGTTCTTTGTCATCGAGTAGCGCGCTAACACGAGAATTTAAGATCAAAGATTAAGGCGGTAGATTATCCGCGGCAAGCGAATATCGGGAACGGCGCGTGCTTGGATTTTAAGAAGTGTGCTACGTCGTTCCGGGTTTTCCCCTCGGCCGCGGTTTCTTCCCTTGGTATACATTATGGGATTATTTCAGCGCAGCGGCGGACTAATCTTCCCGGGCAAAATTGTTCGCTATCCTCCGCGCTCCTTCCTCGTCGCGAGACCGTGTAATAAACTTTTCTGTGCTTTACGGCCGCCGTGGCAGTAATTTCTTTAAGGTGCCGGCTATTAAGCTAAATTTTGCGAAAAGAAGGCCGCACCGCTCGTTTAATTCGTTCACTAGCTCATCCGCTAGTTCGTGATCAGCTAGAAACTAGAGGATCGCTATTTCGCCGATATATGTATCCATATCCAAATTCTGCAGCGTAAGTTCTGTGCAACGAAAAATAGTTTCCTTAAAATATATCTTACATCTTACGAAACGCCGTTATAAGACGAAATCAGGATATATCAATCAAGATAACTATTATATAAGTGCTTTTATCATTTAGAAAGCGCGGGATAGCGAATTAGAAGCTTTAAACGTTCTAGTCTTTCAATAAATCCGATTAAAGATGCAACGTCTTCTTAACTCAAGCAAAACGATTCTCAAGTTAAATAAAAGAAAAAACTATCACATGTGAGATATCATTTGATATGAGAGAGCAACAGAATTTCTCATACAGTCGAAGAGCTTTATCGACGTTCGTTTGAAATCTCTCTTTGGAATACTCCGATGATGCTCGACCTAATTCGCGAGGCGGGTAACTGTCGCTAGCTTGATTCGTGCACTATAAGGCGAACCTGTGTTCGAATAAAAACTGAAAGATGTCCTTTACAAAGTAGATACCGACGTCGTATTGACCGTACTCTTATAAATTTTAATAAGACATTTTAATAATATAAATGACATTTTCCTTACGCTAGGACATTGAGTGGCGCATAAAATTTATGTCCTTCTTTCTCTCGGTACGGTACACGCAAAGATATCTGCATCTTGAATCCGTGTAATAAGAGGGAGGGGTGAGGGTCGCGCGACAATCACGAAAATCGAGGTTGAGTGTTCCGCACTCGTATACTATACATTTCATTACAACTAAGAATTGTCGAGGCATGAACGAAGCGGGGCGGGGCGGGGCAGCGCGGGTGCTGGCGGATCGCGTGCGCGTATCACAGCCATCAAGCTGCGAAGTTAAGCGAGAGGAGGACGATATTACCTTCCCTGGTGGGATAAGAAGGATCAAAGTATAGCGGGAACGACTCGTAATCAGTAAAGCTTAAATCCAACAGCGGAATGCGTATTGTCGATCCTCATATAAGCAAATGACGTTTCACGCTCCGGTACTTGCTCAAAAGGGGAGCTACGTGTCTCGTGTCTACTCTACTCCCCGCGGAGATTGCACCTCTTCAGAACACCTCGGAAATATCCCCGGAACCCGGAATATATATCCGGGACAAAGTAACTCGCGCTAATGTATACGTGACACGTGTGCAGCGAGAGTCGTGTCGGAGCTGCGAAGTGTGGCGAGATAAAGTACGTCTGTCATTTTAACAAAATAACTAGAAGTACGTTTCCATCTTTTCTTCCCGCGCCGGCCGCAACGCCGTACCCTGTGTTTGCACTGACTCCCGATTTACAAGCTGCGCACGGTAACAAATCGATTCGCGAGTTGTATTGCGCGATTTAATTCGACATTCGGCATTCGTGTAAATTCATCAGGCCGAACAAATGCGTAATTAATATAACTAATTTTCGGAAGCTCCATAGCGCGCGCGCGCGCGCGACGGAGAGAGAAGGAGGGTTAATCTATTTGCAAAGCTATATTTGCAATATTGTCACAACAATTATGTAGATTCTTGTATCGTTTTACATGACATGTGTTTTTTGTGTTTGACGCTCGTACCAATGAAATAAATTCCGCATGGAATCAAAAGGAATATTCGATTACCGCCGATTCTCATTATCCCACGCGTACAAATTAGATTGCACCATTATTCCGATATAAAGGGACCGAATTATTTAATCAATTCTACTCTCAATGATCGACAGTGGAATAAATAAAGCATTACTGAGACACGTAGGGGTACGAAATTGCGATAATTTAAATAAGGCCCGGTACAATTTCAAAGTCGCGAAAATCGTATATATCACACTTAGTTTTGTTATACGGACAACTTTGATTTACTGAGGTATTTACAGTGCGGTAACTCGAAAATTGTGATTTACACGTGGTTTCCCTACCGCTGGCAGACGCATAAAACACTATAACGCGTATGGCTTCTTCCTCACTTCCTCGACTAATATTGATTAATTATCGCGTCGAGAACGTGGTGTCAAATAAAGTGTGAAATTAACATTCCTTTCTAACTAGATTAAAGCGGTTAATTCCAACATTAAACGCGTGCTAAAAAAAAGTTAATATATTTAAATAATTACGAAATTATTATATATTATTTAGAAGTAATAAACCAACAGCGCGGCGGAATACTCCGTCAATGAGATTGTCAATTGATAAGACTGAAATCGATATGACGCCATGACGCGGCAATTCTTTGCGATCGCGAAGATTATAAGGCCGATAGAAAACTATTGTCAAGGGACGCGTCTTTTTAGCTGGAGGGTACTCCTTGCAATCGATGTACGTTCATCGAAAAGGAACGAGGCCGATTGTTCGTCGAGGATGACCGGCACCCGATACCCGGCACCGACCTCCGCAACAGTCAAAGATGCTGGACGTTTCCACGCAATAGAATCGGAGCTCTCTTTTTCGTTATCGTCTCATTCGATTGAGTGTTCGCACGTGTATTCGTCTTTCGCATCACGTTGATAGCGAGGCTGCGTGCGTTGCCTGAGAATGCCGGAGATATTGAGGATCGAGCAAGTTGACGAAATTGGTGGGTTGATCGTATACGCAGACGGTGACATCGGTCGGTGTAATGCATCAAAATTGGCTACAATGGAGAATGTATATCTGACGAATAGGATGGTGAATAATTGAATGAAAAATCACGCGAGGTAATTGAACAGTGTAAATTAAATTAAGTTAAAAAAATATTCAAATCAAAATAACACACGAAACGTGGTACTCTTAAAATTGTCAATTTGAAAATTATTGTTGTTGCGCAAGTTTAAAACTTTTATTACATTCTCACATGTAGAGAAGTCTTACAATCGAACGTTTCGACTCCAATTCGAGTCATCTTTAGCTATCGAAAAGAAACAATGTTACATATTCTCGTATGCGGGCTTCTCCCTGGTTGAGCAATCCACCGGTTCCAAAACCAAGGACAAGATTTTGCTGGTTGATAATCCGGTGACCATTCCCTTTTCTTGGAGGATTACTTTGCGTTCATCAAAGAGGCCTCGCACGATGTCAAACTTGCCAGTCACATTAATTTAACAGAACTTTACAACTTTTATCTTGTGTCACTCTTGTATAATCATGATCTCGCTGTGACTTGTCAGTTCAGAGTAACGAACTGTACTCCAAGAAAGGGGAATGGTCACTGGATTGTCAACTAGCGAAATCTTGTCCTTGGTTTTGGAACCGGTGGATTGCTCAACCAGGGAGAAGCCCGCATACGAGAATATGTAACATTGTTTCTTTTCGGTAGCTAAAGATGACTCGAATTGGAATCGAAATGTTCGATTGTAAGACTTCTCTACATGTGAGAATGTAATAAAAGTTTTAAACTTGCGCAACAACAACCGCGTTATACTCTACTAGCCCATATAATTTTCAAATTGATAAAAAAATATTATGGAGCACATGTAAGATTTTTTTAGAAAAAGATATTTTGAGAAAAAAACAGTTTTTTAAAAAGGAACCAAAATATAAAAAATTAAGTATATAAAATCATATGATATAACGAAACGATCGATTGGCAAATGTCTTTATTACACTAGGAATAATGACGTCGTTTACTGAAGCATCGTTCATTTAGTGCGACATTTCTAGACATCTTCGTCATTAAGTCGGCAATTAAAAAGAGATATCCGTGTTCTCATTGATATGCATGATAAGCGAAAGAGGTCGGTTAGAGCAAGTCCGGCTCTCGAGAGTAATTGGAGCGCGAAGGGTTAAGTTGCATTTCCAGAAGGATAACGGTCATCGAACGAGAAATCCCTGTTCCGAGACCCCTGTCGAGCACGTGGCGTATCGTAATCGATGAAATCTCGATAGACGGCCTCGGCCTGCGTCTTTTATCCGCTCATTATGAGCTCTCGTGGTGTTACAAAGGATTTCGCTTCCTTACGTAACAATGCGCTCGTTTCTTGGATTTAAAAGAGGTCTCTGGCCCCGAGAGCACTTTGCTGCAGCTCATTGAAAGCTTTGATCTTGAATTAATGTAAGTCAACTGGTGGGCATAGCGATAATCGTTCCATTTATATCGAATCGACTCCATCGCTCCACTCAATGTTCACTACAATGACGAAAAGAAATTTCTCTTCAGACATTTGTTCTTCCCGCTTCCAAAGAGTGCCGTAAGAACCCACCACCGGAGAATCCGTATTCCTTATCTCTTCTTTTTTTTTTTTTAATGCACGGATCATATTAAGCTTCCCTACAAAGTCTATCTTTCTCGATAAAGAACAAGTTATTTATTTAAATTTAACACCAAAGACGAACGAATAAGAAGAGCTTCTCTTATTTTATCCACCTGCAATTGTGATTGTATTTCCTCCAATAGACATTTAAGCGTTGAATTTAATTAAGCTTTAGTCAAGTACAGCTTCCTATGCGGTTTCGATTCGACTTCAGATTTCCAATACATCGTCAGGTCAAATCGCAAGCCATCGATGAGCTTCCGGCGAACGCTGACAGTAAACACGATTTAGAAATCAAATATCTATCCGCAACTCTGATAGCGAGTTAAGTTAATCGGTAAAATAAACACAAGTAATATCGGTATTGCCGATGCCGAGATTTGCTTGGCATGGAAATGAGGTTTCTCGAAGATGAGTACACGGCGCGTATGTGATTTCGCAATGAACGAGTTTGCAATGAACTGCAGAAATGAAAAACGAGAGGTATTTTATTTAGATGTCGTGAAAACCTAACTAAATTAGCTTAAAATTTAACTGGAAGAAAAAAAATGTAGTCCAAAGTAAAGAGAGAATATTATGAAGAATGTGAATGTTGCAAGCTGTTAGATGTACATCTTCCAATTAACAACATCGATTCTCGATGGTAATGGGAAATTTTTGAAGAGAGAACTCGTGAGAGATTAGCGCACTCGCGAATGCCGGCCGATGTCTAGAAACGCCACGTCCAAGTTTCGAGGCAAACGCCACACACCACTTTCTCTCTCTCTCTCTCTCTCTCTTTCTCGAACAGAATTGATTTCGAACTGGGTTACGCGGCATACATATGAATGAATCCGCGTCTCTTTTTGAACGTCGAACTCTGCGGTGCTTGGCGATTCATAGATTAAGTAAAGCACGGGCCGTAGAACACGCCCGTACCAGGACCCCGCGCACACCTCGACGCATTCCTCTCCTTCGTCGAGGCGGACGTACACCTCACCCAATAAATCTGGCTCCGGCGCTGTATGATCCTCGCCGAGTTTCACACAAGAACGATAAATCCGGACGTCGCATTCGAAAGTCGGTCGATTCCGATACCGAGTACGTTTCCTCCCTTTCTTGCTACCAACTAAGCAGCTGCATCGTTGTATAAACTGGCGTGCATTACCAATTCAATTGTTACAAAGTATTATGTCCCAACGTTTCTTAAGCGTCGTTTGCTTTTTATAAAATACAGAAAATGCGATTGATCGTTTAAAGCATCCCTTATCAATTAGTTAATGGATCCTAAAGATTATCATTAAACTTTAAACAAATCTTTAAATAATTTCTCTTTCTGTACTTTCAATCTTTGCTCAAGTAACATTAGATTCTGTCTCTAATTTATTAATGAATATGTCCTAAAGAGAATTTTTACAAATTAAATATAACTTTTTTTAAGTGTATCTTACTTAAATTATAAACTTGTAACATGATAAATTATACGGATCAACAATATTAACTCTTTCATATGTCTCGGTAACTATGAATTGGTGGGAAACCATCGTGAATAATCCAAGCGATCTAATCGCTCCCACGAGGCGCGAGCAAAAAGAGACGACTATGTGAGTTATGGCTAGGCCAATCTTTCCCTCGCTTACCCCTGAGTTATATCTAATCCTTAACGATGAATTCGTCTGCCGTCATACCATCCCCAACACGTATATGTGACGTATCTGCTTAATGCGTATACCGAACGGCATAAAATATTTCCCATTAGGGTTTAACTATACCTCACATGACGAATGTTTAAAGAGAAAGTTTTGACAGTGTACATGTACAGTAACGTGATCGAAAGGCGGTATATATTAAAATAAACAAGATTCACCCCATTAGTACACGAGAATTATGTGGTATTGCATTTACGAGTTTCCGCTCGTAGAAAAAAGCTCGTGGAAAAAAGCTGGCTGACCGAGACGCTAGATCAATCTGAATTTGATCGACGCCACTCATAATGCCACGCTCTATAATCCTATTTTCCTTGCGCAAAGCTCCGTCTGCAGCTGCCCTAATTGCACGGCTGCTACAACGACCAAACATTATACATATACATATACTAAAGACACCTGCACACTTCGTTCAATGGCACTGTCGAGAGACCATGGTGTCGCGCGCTGATGCCCGAGTGCACTTCCGGCGGTAACCCCTGCAGTTTGCCCGGGACAGGTGACGCCCCATTGTGTCGATAAAATATTGACACTCGATATTTCGCCTCACTCAGACTGGGCCGGAGAAAACGTAGAATCTGCTGTGTTTACATAGATGTCGTCCATCTTTCCCTCTCTGTCGCCTCGCGTCGTCTACTCCCTAATCTACTCCCGCGAACATGTTACTTTAGTATCCCTCCATTAGCGAGATCTTATCGCGAGGGAAAAAGAGAGGCAGAGAGGCAGAGAGGCATCCCTATGTCCCTATGTCACCCCGCATCGCTGGATTAAACTCTACACGCTTGTACCGCTGGTCGAAGTTAATCCTCCGATTCGTAATGACGAATTGGCTTCGTTCGCTACCTTTGACTTATTAGGAGACAAAAGCGCGAACCGGATTCTCCGTAGCTCTACTGTTAATATTGGTTTTACTTTTGTTATCTTGTTATCTTTTTCTCACTGTTTATTTTCAGTATAAAAATTTTAACTTTTCTTTCCTCCGGAAAGAAATTAGTTATCACGCAGTAACGTTACGATTTTAAAAATATAAAATGTTAAAGAAGTTTTATATTTCACGCAGAAAGTAAAATTGCTTTCCTGATTCAGTATTTACTTCATCACGTAGTACTTCTCTCTTTTACAACAAGAATTAACAAGTCACCTCATAGAGTTAATATTTTCTGAATATAATATCACGCTATTATTTATAATGTGACATTATACAGCATCAATTTATAAATAATCTGAGGAAATTGTGCCGTAACGCTTTTGATATAAATAAATTGATATAAATAGAAAAGATACCAGCGAATAATATGTACAGATTCTTTTCTTTGCGAAGATGCGAATTTGTTTCACTTACCGTTTTGTTCCCCAAATTTTTGACACGGCAGTTGAGGTACGTGGTCTTCCCCAGCAGGGCGGTCACGTTCTTCGAGGCCGATTTGTCGAAATACGGCCCCGATCGTGTGGTCTCCTCCAGAGCATTCTGGTTGTATGTGTCGCTGTTCTTGCTGCTGCCGCCGTATGGCATGTTGTGGCAGTGCACTTCTGAAACACGAGAAACCGAAAGAAACTGTGTAAATGCGGCAATTTCGATGCTGAACGGAAGAGGACATTCGTTCGCGGCGATGTATCTTAAAGCACCATACGTATTCTTTGTTCCTGCGATTGTGTGTTCTTGCATGTTGGATATCGAGAAGCGAAACGTAAGAAACGAATCTCCTTGTATACAACAGGGACTGTAGTTGTCACGCATTACCATTCAGGAAACAACGTTACAATTTCTCCAACAAACGAAGGAAAAACTGGTTCCGTTAATAAAAAAATTATTCTCGTAGTGAATAAAAATTTAGAATGTAAAGTCGATTTTTCTATCATGAAATTTTACGCTTTGTGTTATGTATTTTATTATATAAAGTAAAATATGACCTTTCTCAACGAATTTAATTTTTTTATGAAAAAGTTATA
Organism: Solenopsis fugax; assembly: GCA_003595255.1. Lineage (NCBI taxonomy): Eukaryota > Metazoa > Arthropoda > Insecta > Hymenoptera > Formicidae > Solenopsis > Solenopsis fugax. The sequence goes on from QKQZ01041848.1 coordinate 28,936, forward strand.
ATGACATGAGAAAATTAAAATGAAATAATTAACAGTAGATGCTATAATGAAAGAGAATACGTATAATGTTTATTCGTTTGTAATATGCAACAAAACACTATATACATCATAGAATATAATTATGATATTAATAATAATAACACTAATAATAATAATAATAATAATAATAATAATAATAGCAATATTACCATTATTTGCATGAGTAGTTACCATATTATACTAAACTATTAATTATGCTCGTTAGAAAGCAGAGCTTGCAATGCGTAATGGTTTCTCATTAAAGAGCAAGAGTGCGGGAATGCGCAAGTAGTTAATGAAAAAGACCGAGGAGTCTGAGATTTTAATTAAATGAACGTAACCATTGATAAATAAAATTTGATTGAGATAAAGGAAACAATCCAGTACTACTTATAATCTCGGATGCGCAAATTATACGATAAATTGTGAAAAGAAAGTTGAAATCGTAATTAGCGAAATATAACAAGTGCGCTCGCTTGTCGTTATAAGGTCATTAATCGCATTGCCCCTTACTGCCTGACATTTAGAGATAACCTATCCTCGCCTCAACGATTCTGCTTTCTTAGTTTTCCTTCTTTGCACCTCTCTCTTTCTCTCTCTCTCTCTCTATTTTAGAAACAAAAAAATAAGAAAATCTCTTTGTCATCATTTTTGTATTGCAAAGATGTTTTCATCGCGACACCGCAATAATAGCGCGCGACGGACAAAGGAAAATGGTGTGTGCATCGCATAATGCACTTCTTCTGACAGAAGCTGGTTCGCTTTATTCGATTAAACTTCGCTAAATGCATCGCAATACCGACAATAAATGAGTTGAACAGGACAGTAATATAAATAATTTTCTTCGTTTCGAAAAATACTAGTAAAGTTTGAGCAATTGTCTGATAAAAAATACGATTATCTTATTATAGTTTACAAACAGGAGAATATGTAAAATTTTACGTTATGTACGCGAAATAGTTCAATAGGAAATTCAAGTTTTCATTTTTACTATTCTATATCGCTTGTCTAATCGAATGTTATCAAATGTATTAATTCGAGGAAAGAAGAAGAAAAAGAGTGTTGATAAAATCGATCGATTAATGGCGCAAATATTTATACTTAACTCGGTTTATCCGAGTTAAGTGTTTTGAACTGCGAGTAAGCTGGCAATAAACTTCTCGAAGCAAAGTATCATCGTCGCGGACACCCCGGGGAGTTACGAGAATTGTTTATCGGTTCAGCAACTTCCGCGTTGAATCGACGACAAGGAAATAATTTTCTCAAGATGATATCATCTAATTTTCGCAAGTTTAAGAACTTGCTCGTGAACCACGTTCGCCTTCTGCCCACGCAGAAATTAATTACGATGAATTACGCGCAATGCGAATATCCTATGTTAGAGGTAGAATTTGTCGAAATTAAAAATGTAATTTGCAATTACCTTGCTCACCCATGCGTGCATAGGATGAACCCGGTCGTCGTCGTCACCGCCGCCGCTTCCTATTGCCGCTTTGAATTTGTCAAACGGACTTTAAACGAACCGAGGTGTTCGGAAAGTAGCTAACGCTACGAATTATTACGCTTTTGTGCGGCGCAGCTTATTCATCTCAGCCGACATGATCGAGAGAGAGAGAGAGAGAGAGCAGATATAATTGGCTGTCGTTGCAGCTGCGATCCCGACAGGGAGCGAGCGAGCGACCGACTGCTAGCGTCGACCGGGCCAGCTCAGCTCGTTTCCGCCGAGTCTCGCTATCATACGCTAGTTACGCTCTATTGCCAGGAACTCGGCGAGTATATAATCGAATTTCGTCGCTCTTGATTAGGCCGTGATTACACGAGGAGACGCGCTCGCGGCTGATGCGGCAAATATTGAATCTCGGCGCGACGGCGTCGGCGACGCAGCCGACGAAGCCGACGCGCATAATCCGACCCGTTTTCTCTTAGCAGCGACACTTTAGGCGCTTCCGAACGTCGCCGGTTATCCCCTCGGGTGGCCGATGCAGAACTTTATTCGCGACTTTCGTATCGCGAATTCTCCACGGTGTTACTCAACGTTAATCCGTTTTCCTTCAGTCCCCGATCCCTTCGCGCTTCTCGGCGCAATCAGCCCCGTCGTTAGATAATATTCACGCGAGAATCCTGTCGCTCTGCCATTGAACAAAGACACAAAACGAACGGGATACAAAACTTTTCAGAAACGATAATCAATTATACATGTCGAAGCCAGTTAATGGCAGAAATATCAAATACGAACGGAAAGTACCCGCGAGAGTTTAAACGCAACGTTTTCTTTACTAGTGTTCACAGTCGAAACTGTCATAATAATGATAAAACAGCAATGAGCTTTCAAAGTCTCGCGTTATACCTCTCAGAGAATAATGAGATATCATTTTTAATCACCAGCGAAATGTTATCACTTGAAGTTGTCAGTGTTTACTTTAATCTTATACGGTTTTACTAAATTTCCAATCGCTATTTCCGTGCTGATCTAAAAATTATCATAATAATAAACTTGTCGAATTCCCTTATCGCGCTACGTACAATATTATACACTCGTACAACGTTACCTTTTACGTACGTATATGGAACAAATACATACGCTTCATCGTGATTGCGGCGTATGTAACGAACGAAACTTTTCTTGCAGCGAGTCGCGCGCGCGACAAGTTTCTTTATTAAATTTAGCGAAAGGCTACGAGCAATTTCGACGGGTCTGTTTTATTTGGAGACAAGAAATTCGAGCACTTACGAAAGGCCGCTAGAATTGGCGAAGTTTGGAACGAACGGGTTACAAGAGCCGACTATGCTCGTACAATGGGCTCAAGCTAATTTAATTATGAGTCAACGCCATTGACCACTTTTCCCAAGACCTCGCTATCTGCCCCATTTCCTCAATTTCCTTTCCTTCGTTCGTTCATACGCCCATGACTAACATTTTGCTTTTAACTTAATTTAGAAGAAATGCAAATTCAATTTAAAAAGACGGGATATCTAGGACCTCATCATTTAATAAGGGTACCACCTAATTTTCTTATATAATCTAAAGTGTGTTTTTTTTAACTGCAACTCAATTGAATAATTTAATGCATTTTCTGCGAAAATAAATGTTTTTTTTTTATGTAGAATTAACAGGGTAATACACAAAGTGGATAAATGAAATAATAAAAAAGAGCAAAAATTACTAGGAGAAAGTATAACGTTTCAACGCGGCGCGGGCGTATTTGGAATCGCGCTATCGTTCATTGTTGTTTCTCGCCTTTGTTCCTAATCTACGGTTTTCATCTGTATTGCGTCGTCGACAAAAATGAGAATTTATCGCGTTGACTCGCGAGAACGAGCGTAAATCCGCGCACTTTCTCTTCGCGCTTAACGGACACGGTAACGCACCGTCAGATAGCAATAGCAGGTTTAATCGTGATACTTGTAGCACGTTTATCTCACTCGATGGTCCATTAAATCCCGTGGCTTCGGATAATATCGAGTTATGGCTGACGAGCCGCGGAATGCGCGCATCAGCGATTCCCCGGCGCATTTCGAATTACACGCCAGAAGCCAGAAGCCAGAAGCCGTCGCTGCGCCGAGGTCGAGACGCGCTCGCGCGCTTCGTTTCGCTTCGTTTCGATTCGATTCTACGGGGATGATCACGACGCTCCTTCGTAATCCCCCCCGAGTCAAGAAGCGCGCGGCAATGCTTTTGCCTTTTGCGACTGTTTCGCGAAGGACGTATGTAGACACGCGCGAGGCCCGGTGCAGTGGGTCGCGTCCTTGCAGCTAGATCCTCTCCTAAATTTCGAGATTTTACGGTCCGCGAAGTCGAAGCCACCTCGTAAAATATCTGCGGCGATGGAAAGTCGGACAGGATAAGGAGACACAACCCTGGATAGGCAAGAGGTGCGCGCGAGCGAGCGAGCGACATCGGGGACGAGATGTAGCGCCAGTAAAAGCTAAGCAAGAAGAGGAGAAATAGAGTCGTAGAGTTATCTTTCAATCTATTCCGAAACCTACCCTTACTCGGGTGAGGTCGTCGAGTAGACACCGCCACGCCGCCATGCGCCACCGCGCCGTCTCTCTCCTGTTTTAAATTTTAAATTCACAACTTTTGCTTAAACACCTAGTAGATTGACCAGCAGCTGCAGTCCCGTCCTTTCGGTTTTTGCTTCAAGCACGCAGTGCATCACGAACTCGCGTTTTCCAACAATTCGCGAGGGCACGGGTTTAATTATTATTATTATTAACTAATGTCATAAATTATGCTATCACAAGTTTTGAATTACTGATTCTTTACTTCGAAAGCTTGTTAGTCTATATAAGTAGTATTGTCAAATTAGGCTAATTTCTGAATGTGAACGAAACTTGGAAGGCGGCGTGCAAGTAAGAAACTTTGCTCGATACTGGTATAGAGACGGCGGAAAGGCTTGCACAAAGGCTCGAATCTATCCTAAATTGTCTTTCTCCTTCCAAGTAAATTGGCCCCGGCAATAGCGATCCCGCTATGCAATTCCGATGGCTGTGCCTCTCGTCCGAGTTACACAAGCGCGGCGAAGTTTACCTATTATTGGCCGAGACTGAAATTATGGGCCCT
>QKQZ01041871.1:0-25515 GCA_003595255.1 Solenopsis fugax
GTGTGCGATATCGCGGGTCCGTCCGATTGTCGCGGCGTATGGCGAGACGGTGAGATAAGACCGTCGTTGTCGGTCGTGCGCGCCGGAGTCGGTGATCGGCACGCGGCAGTGGCCGTTATCACGTGAGGAGGAGAGAACTGTCCGAACCTTTAAACGGACCGCGACGACCGGCGTCTTTTACACGAGGCCACCGTTCGGTCGTACCCAATGTGCAATACAGACTCGATCGTGATGGTACCCAACTGATCGTTATGTCATGTACGATCCTATGAAATAGAGAAATTCACTCTCCTGAAAGGACAACTGCAACTGACAACTTGGCCGTCGGTCCTGAAGTTTCGCGGAGTAAAACGCGGGTTGGAGAAGAGGTTACCGCGTAAAAAGAAAGAAGGAATACGTCACTGGCGGATCGAGAAAACGGAGCGGAGAGCCCGTGAGAGTTATTTAAATCCGCTCCTCGTCACGTCGGAGGAGCCTGTCCTTACTGCGAGAAACTAGTAAGTAACTCACACTTTTACGTCGGTTCGTTGACATGCGCGCGTGGGCGATTTATATAAATTCTAGAAAGGTCGCTAATATACGCTTGCTACTAATTTTTAATTTAAGTTTAAGGAGAAAGTGATAATACAGCTCCCCTCTTTCCCTCATTTATATTTTGCACAACAACTTTGTTAATAATCAATATTTTTAATTGAACTCTTAACATTCGTCAACGTGTTTAGTCAATTCTAAACACAAGTTAGGAAATATTTATTACCTAGAACATTATTTATAAAAATCTGACATTGCACAATGGGTAGAAATGAAACAGAAGTGATAATGTGTTTGTTTTCCATACAAAAATAAACTTTTAAAATTGGCTTTCTTAAAAAAAATAATATTTTGTTATAAAATTACACATTTACTCAAAATGAACAGTAATTAATAAGAAACATTACAAACAGGATTGGGTAAGTTAAGATAGTTTTTTTAATTGAATTAAATTAAACTTAATGGCTTTTAAAATTTACTTACATTAAAAGTTAAATGGACAAAAAACTAACTAGTTAAGATTAAATTAACAGAGATTAAGTTAAATTAAAGTTACTTTTAAACATTTTATTCATATTTAATTAGAAACTTGTAAGTTTTTAAAGTTTACTCAAAACAATTACAATATGGATCAAACAAATTTAATTATATTTGTAAATTAAGTTTATATGAAATAACAGAAATATTATTTTTTATGGGAATTTTTTAATAATATTTTCTTTTACGTAAATTATAAAGTTTTATCTTAGAAAAAAGTTAATAAGTTTATGTGTTTCAAAAATAACTAGTTAAAGTTAAAAATTAAATTATTTAAAATTATCTAAGTTAAGTTAAAAGTTATTAACTTTTTAACTTTAGTATTTAACTTTTAATTTTTTAACTAGTTATTACCCAACCCTGATTGTAGAATATATACAAATATAGGTACGTACACGAAACTCTTCCACATATACTTAGACTGCAATACTAAAATTCTATAATACAATGTAATGTAAACTAAATATAATAGATTGGTAATAGAATTAATAAACTTATTGAATAATTTCTTCGACATGAAAACTTCAAAATAGAGGCCGTCGTAGTATCAACAAATTTAAGCACATTACATTAGCAAAATTCTATACTGTTGTTTAACTTCGAATAACTCAAAATGTGTACAATTCAAAGAAATATTAAATAACAAAAAAGAACTCTAGTATTCATATGATAATACGTCCAAATTTAAAACTATGAAGTATATGTAATTAAATGCTAAAATATGTATATTAATATGTATATTAATTTTAAAAAAGTTCTGAAATGTTCAGAAGTAAAAATGTTTCGTGACAAATGTCAACTATATAAGCGCCACTGCATAACGGTGGATTATTAAACAAATGATTCCATAAGTAAATACTGGAATTCTCGCCAACTATTAACGAAGACATTACGAACAGTCGTAATACTTACAAGGTCGTAATAATTATCATAACACCATCTTCTTCTCCAATTAATTGAAGAAAGCCTCCTCATATGTTTTCTCGTTTAATTAAACGCAGAAATTCATTCGTAGTCGTTGAGTGAACCGTGCATAAGATGCAAAAAAAGCTTAATTTTTTTTATTATTTTAATTTTGTCTTGATGCTTTTTTTAGGCGCATTTAAAAGTAGTCTAATATCAAATTTTGTTAGCACAATCTTGTCATTAGTTAAAACCACTTTGCAGATTTAATTATTATCTGTTAATTTGAGCAGAGCTATCTCTCTCTTTCTCCTTCTTCTCTCTCCCTGTTTCTTTCTTAAGATTTAATTTATCCAATTGCTACATTTCTTTTACTATATTGTGGCATCGTAAAACAAATATAATTCTCCCATAGCAATATTTAATACTATATATATTCGATGAAATAAGAAACTTTCAGTAATTTGTAATTAATATTATAAAAATTACGGTAATTTAATAGTGTAATTAACTGAATAATTGCAAGCAATCTTTACATCTTTCACAAATGATCACGACATTCGCAAAGACAAACTTTCTTACTGAAATCGTCAATTTATTGTTCTTAATTTTTAATGTAAATATAATTATGCTATTTTTATTTACTCACAACGCATGCACACGTTCACACATTTACGATATACATATACATTAAAAAAAAGATTCTTTCGATCAAATAATTTCCTTTGATTGAAATAAATATTATCATTAAATAATTTATTTTTAAACTTAGGAAATATTTTTTTAATGAAAAATAATGTTAAAAAAATATTTATTTGAAAATGAAAAATAATGTTAAAAAAATATTTATTTGAAAATAAAAAATTTTTTTGAGTATACATTTTTACTACAATTGTAGCTACAATAGTTTTTTAATCTTGGCACTTAATGTATTCGCGAAATTTTCCACTGTTTGTTTTGTATCGCGGAGCAAAACTGCAATATTTTTAAAACGCGGTATATTCATCATTGTGGTTAACATATGAAGAGAATACCAAAATTAAAATTAAATAAAATTAAAATTAATTAAAATTGATATTGAAACCGATATCATTTTAATAATTTCGAATTTCAATTTGTCGCCGTGGAAATAATTCTTCCTCCCCCTCCTCGTGTTTATTTGATTTATTCAAAAATCAAATTTATTTAAAAAAGCATGATAGTGCATGATTGTGATTTAAGTTACGATTTCCCGTAGCATGAAGAGATATGATATCCATGATATTAGAAATCTTATCGAAGTTACACCGATTTCGAGTGTACGTTGCAGGCGCAGTAGTCGCGAACGCATTTAACGGACGCGCTGCACCGAATCCGCGTCTGCAACAAGTCTGGACGTTTCCCTTGCAGCCGAGAGTTGCTCATAGTCGCGAAAATTTCGTCTTGCGAGTATTCGTGACTGATGGACATCTGTAACTGTCTAAAAGACGTTTGTTTATCTTCGACACTTTCTTGTCATTCTATAATCCAATTCCAACCACGAGATACAGAACACAAACACATGGACTGAGAATTAGATAGAATCATGTTAAATGCACGATGCTGAGAAATAACTCGGAATTTCAGATCTGATTCAATTTATAAAAAAAATAAAAATAAAAATAAAAGCAGACGCGCTTCTATAGAGATTTAATTTTAATTGAAACTTTATATTTAATCAAATTTAAATTTGGGAAGATGTCAATAGAGATTTTATTTTTTCATCATAAGCCAGAGTTCATCACAAGTCAAATTTGAAAAGATACTTTTCAACACACGTGTTCAATGCACATAAGAATAATGATGACACACAAGAATGAGATTCAAAATTCAGATCATGTTTCGACCTCCAACATGAATCATTCCCGTCAGTGGAAAATACCGAGAGCAAATCTCTTTGTGATAGACAAATGAACTTATGATTCTTTGTTATCGTTTTATAGATTTCGGTTTGCAGAAAATATCGTATAATTGTGCGACATTAATGAGGAGCGTGTCACATATTTTATCGTGAAACCAGCGTGATACTGCAGATGAGAGATTTTAAGTGGAACGAAAGATAACGTGTGAATCTCAACCAACATATACACTTGTATTAAGTAACATGTGTAACTAATTATTTACATATAATTTCGAAGTTTATTTACAGGCCAAATAAAACATATCTTTCGACATGTACTATCATTTCACGAAGGAGAGTCTTTGTTTATAAACAAGACCTAAGATAACGTCGTTTCGAAGTGACAAATAGCTTTTAATTTACACACATGTTATACATTATGTCGTATCGTTACCGAATTAGCTTATCCACGTTAACTAATTCTATTTTTACTTTGCTATGAACGCGTGACACATTAACAATACATACGTAATTAAAGGCATTTTGTTTCGCAATTAATCAGCAAACTGCATCAAAAAATTAATTTAAGCGGACGTGATGAAACTGTTTATTGCCAAAGACGTGAGATTAATTAAAACGAAAATGCTTTGTTCTATCTTGTTTAATTTCCTTACAATTTCAGTTAATTAATTATGTTATTAATTAAATGTTCAATGATTGAGCAAAAATACCTTAATAAGTTTTAATAAACGGTGAAACGGATCGTAAAATTATTCCTGAAAATCTCTCATATCGGATCTTTTCAGAGAAGTGCGTTATATATCGAACATAAGTCGCCCAGATATTCTCTCGAAACCAGCTTGGCGGCTTGCTAAACGACATTCACGCGTGTAGTCGTGTGTAGTCGTGCGTTTCGTGCTGGCACAAAAGCCGGAATTTTTCCTGGTTAATCGACCCTCGAACACATCTACATGATATCCTAGCGTGTGTACAGCAAAGCAGTAATTTCCGGGGAAAGTCCGAGACCGATACTCGCGATCTTTCCGATTAAGGGTGCATCGGGCGACCGCCGGAATATCCCGCGGAAAAGTGAAGAAAAACTTTGACAGACTGGAATATATTTGAGTAACACAGAAAAAAATTAGTATGAAATGAACGATACATTGTTTCATAAGCAAGGATGTGAAATCTTCTTAAAAAAATTTGATAATCTTAAAACAAACATGATTTACTTACATACATGAAGAATGGAATATTCTAAAAATAGCGGAATTTTTCAAAGTTTGAAATAAATTGATTACTAAATCAGTCAGTTAACTGAATAGTAATCATCAGTTACCGATATAGTAATCAGTTTGTTGAAACACTTTATCAGTTCTTTTTTTTAAGGATATATAGGCAAGAATATAAAATCTTGAAAAAATTTGAAAAAACTTTAGGAAAACACAATGTTAAAATATTATTCATTAGAGATGAAATGTCATCAGTTACCAATACAGTAATCAGTTTATTGAAACACGTATCAGTTCTCTTTTCAAGAGACAAAACAATGCATTTTTCAGTTGATACTAACTTTTTTTCTGTGCAGTAAAGGAATCTGGGAAACGCGAAATTACGCGTTAAGCCGAGTAGAAGTATATCTTATATCTCGTATAACGTACGCAAATGTGCTCCGTTTCTTACGTAACATCAATACGTGCATTAATGAACAAATACGATATCATTGAAAAAGTGAAGGAAACAAAGTTTTAGACACAACGGATAATACGATACCTTATCTACGTCTACCAATCCGTCTACTGATTTCACGTAGTTTAAGTAAAAAAAAGTAAACCTGAGACCACGTGAGTCTCGAATGATATTACATCAGTTATCACGGAAGAAATTAAGACGCACACATTTTAATAAGTAGACGTGGAACTCTGATACTTAAAACTCACTGATTGCTTTCGTTCCGTTTGTGCGCGGTACAAAGTTTTTTTATTCTATTAAAATATAGTAATCCACTATTAAATTAGATGAAATTTGCACATGTAAATATCAATTAATTCATATTTAATTGTTAGGCGATAATTTATATATTTTTTTAACATTTATTTATTTCTTAAAATAAGAAATTTGTTAAAGATATTTCTCCTTCACACAAAAAAAATTACATATTAATTAAGACACTACAGCAAATAACGAATATTAAAAATTGAACTACAACATCCAAAACTATATTCAATATATTAACTATATATAAACTTATTAAAAAGAAATTCTACTTATTACTTGGAACACTTTTTATAAACAATTTTTAAAATTGTGAAAAATTACTAAATTTTAATGAATATTTATTCGAATAGTATTAATGAAATATTTACTAAATGTAAGTATATATTTATTTAGTATAAGAACCACTAATTTAATTTGAGTATTAATTTTTCGCAGAGTAGGGGAGAGTGGGGTAAATCGGACCGCGTTTCAAATCAGACCTTTTTAATTTAAATGAATACGTTTAAGCAGATTTGCGTGCCATTTATGATGTAAAGTCCTTATAAGACACCGAACGTGTGACAGCAGTTTGACAGTTCTCTGTCATAACATTCACAGAATAGACGCAAATATGTATTTTCTGTCATCGTGCGAAAATTTTTTTAAAAAGAAAATCCTTGTAAATTATTATTTAAAAGGTGTTAAAAATTTGAAAGATAATTGATTTAAGATAATTAAAAAATGTAGAATTCAAAAATATCAAGCGTTTTGTGATCACTTTTGTAGTTTATTGTAAAATTTGTTCCAAAGTTTAAAGGAACCCGTGTCCAAATCGTACCTTTTTTGGGGTGTCCAAATCGTTTCACGATTTATGTTTGTTTTTTTTGTTTTTTAGTGAAAAATGCACTTATAAATAAAAAACAGACACAATAGAAATACAAGTGCTTCAGCTTGCTGTTCTCGATTTAAAAAATGGAAAATTATTAAGCCGACCAGATTTGGTCCAAGGAACATTAAATCAGTAAAATATCATGAGTTATCAGACTCAGTTCAATTGAGTTTTTTTTATTTCAATTCTAATAATATAAACTGTCAGTAATTTCTTTTCTGAATAAAATTTTTATGCTTGACCGCCAAATTATTCGTTTTTACGCAATTCTAACAAAAATACATAAAAAAATTCTATCTAAAAATCCATAAAAATAAGAATTGTACCAGGGGGTGGTCCGATTTGGAACCAGTAGTTCCAAATCGGACCGGAAAAAACGTTTTTACATTTTCCTTTATAGTTCAACACAGATGAGAGATACGTTAAAATGGTCTGAAGCAAAAATGAAGGGAATTAAATTATCTTTCCAACGACACCTTCAGTTTTATGATCGGACTTTATTTGTGTCTTATAGATAGCAAAAACTGCAACTAGGTCCGATTTACCTCACTTTCCCCTAAATATTTATGTATTATAAGTGAATACTTTATTAGTATTATTCGAATAAATATTTATTAAAATTTAGGAATCTTTTCTCTCAGTGTGATTAAAACCGGAACACATCAATCTTTAAAAGTCAAACTCGTAAACTTTTAAGTTATGCACGACTATTAAATTGTAACATTATTCTTACATCGCGTAGCAGAGTAAAAAGTACAAAGATTATGAGGAGAAACCGCGCAAGAATTCCTCTATGTTTCGATTTGAAGAGTGAGTCAATGTGCCACTGATGCTAATCTAAACCTATTTAACGATAACGGATGTGATTAAAACAACCGCGCGTGTAATGTCGCGTGGTTTCGGCGACAAGTTAAACTTTGCTCGGTAAGATTCCGCGATCGGCCATTTCGCGAGGGCGTTAGAGCCAAGCTAGAAGGAGCAAGAGAGAGCTAAGAATATATGTATGTCGGTTATCATTACTGCTTCGAACCAGAATACTGGGGGCGATAAGGCCAGAAAGGTCTGACCTCAACGGCGCCTCTGTTCAAGTGAAAGAAAAGAAAAAAGAGAAAAAGAAAGAGGGAAATACTGCCATGCTGAGTACAGGATACGGAGTCGTCCGACTCCAAAAGTACCAGATATGGTTCGTCGAATTGGTACCAGATACGGTTTGCCGCTTGTAAAAGATCTCTTTCACGTGTTCGTCGCGTGGATGTTTGGTGACATGCGGCGGCGACTCGAAATTAGAACGTTACTATCGGCAATTCCGTTGAACTTTATAGATAATCGATAATTATTGCTTAACAATCACTTGTCCGCGTGTGTTTGTCTTTTCAAATAGGAATCCCGTACAATTGAAACAATTATAAAGCGTTCAAAAAATAGAATTCTCGCCTCCTGATAGTCTCCGAGCTATTTGTAGTATCGCGCACTAGTAGTCTGGCCAGGTCTCGAATTTGAATGAAGCTACTCGAATTCCAGCGACCGGTCCTTCCGGCTCTCTACCGAGCCCGGTTTACGCTCTTTTCGTGTGACATGCATATGAAACGCTAAAACCGGTTGAAGAACATCTCCTCCCGTTCGTCATTTTACTCTTTACGATCGGCGGTTATTTTTACGTTCAAAGGTAGCTTTCAGCAACTGACGCTTATAATATTTGTACAAGATTAATCCAAGTCGTAATCGCAAGATTTATCGCGTGTTGCTAAGTAGACTCATCCACTCATCGATATGTCAAGTATAATGAGCGAACATAACACGTGTCACTTGTAGAAATTTTGTGAAATAAAAAATTAATGATCGAATCTTGTCTTTTCAGCATCGATGTTATAAGTAATATAGTATACGGACTTAAAAATAAAAAAAATAGATTGCATTGAGAGATTGTTCTCTATACTATAAAAATTTATTTTTTATACAAAAAGCTTCTCATTAATTTTTATTTACGAATATGCTTCCTAAAATTTTATTTACCATTATTTGCCTAACATTCAGCAAGTTTTGATAACGTAAATTGGAACCAGAACCGGGGGCGATAAGACCAAAATTTTAATACATAAATGGTATAATTTATATTAGGAGAAACAATGTCAAAATATTTGTCTTTAATAAATACCTATAATGAATGGAAAAAATAGTTCCGCATAAAATTAGAAAGAAACTTAAAAATAAGTAATATTCTTTTTTAGATATTTTATGAATGTGTTTTGAATAACTGAAGATTAAAATATAAATTGAGATAAAAGATGGCGATGATGATTTAAAAATAAAAGAAACGTCAAAATTGCAATAAAAAAAAGAAACTTGATGATTTTGTTTATAAGTCTCTACATGATTTCGTAGATGTGTTAAAGTTCACTCTATTATTATAACTTGTTTTTGGAATGCTTTATAAAAAGTGGATCTTTCAACATTAGAACGTCTGGAAATTCAGAAAATGGCAAAGAGTAGCGATTCAGGGTTAACCATTATAGTACATATTTACATTCTCGTGCACATCGTTTACATTCTTATGGGTATTCTTTAATGCACAGATTGAGTAACATGATAACGAGATTATCATAGGTCAGGCATGCGCAAAGGTTTTGACACCATTGTTTCGGCGTCATTTGTCTCTTCTTTCAGATAACCCTAATTCTTTTGTATTTTACGCGGATCAACAATTATAATTAGAATGTTAGATACGGTATCAACCGAGTGTCAATTCGAGTGAAAGAAACATAATTAACTAAGAACTAGCTCCATCAATTAATCATTCAAATTTTATCTCATTCATGAATTTAATTATTAAAAATTCGGTTACTTCGTCATTAAAAGATATATTAATATTTTATTCATATCATAAGTTATTGTTTTTACAATTTTCTATACTCATACGTCACTATTGTCTTTATAAAGAGCCATAATATTTTTTTACCAGAACATACAAAATTTACAAATATAATCGGAAATAAAATGTTCACTACGTGGTTTTGCAGAATTTTTCGGATACATTCATCCTATTTTCGGATATTTTCATCCTATTTTATATTATACATAGCGAGGAGATCGGTTTCGCGGAATTTATAACGCACCCACGAGAAAAATCACATATCCATTCACTATCGTCATTCCGCCTTTATTTTCGCCAACTGATTCATGCGACAGGCGCGCTGACCTATTTTTGGATTTGTATTCATGGGAAGTAAAATCGAGGCGACTGCCGTCCATCGACTCGCGTAATGACAGTGTATATACACCCACCTCAAGCGCGTCGAAACATCTCAAAACGTTGTTTCCGACGTCATTGAAAGAATCATTTGCCATTACCTCGGTCGCGCAAGTGCATGTTTAACGCTATCAGTCAAACGTGCCCTCGTCTTTTTTTTTTCCTCAACGATAAAGAATGTATGTCTTGTGCGGCGCGAGGTAATTGGTTTAAGTGTATCAGGGTAATATCGCGCATTACGACTGACAAACAAAAGTCACGCTACGCCGGTAAAACTGTCGAAACTGATATCGGTGTGTGTTTTTGCACTGCACGCGCAATTAAATTTTCTTGTTTGATTTGAAGATATCTGCCGGATCGTCGACAAAAAAAAACAGCAAATTACAAGACGATCCAGTCCTACTCTTTAAATCTCATAGAGTGAAACGTCACTTTAAAACAATGAAAATTGAGCCAGTGCAATTTTTCGAATGATTTTTTAATCTATGAAATTTAGAAAGTACTGTAACTTATGTTACAATCCACGTGATCGGTTGTTTCATCTTCGGATAAACTATGTAGTAAATTATCTAATGGATAACTGTCTATGTTTACACACAGACATACAATGTGTAAAACAACCGGTCCTTAAAATTTGAAGAATAAAATATTATTGCATATACATAACGCAGAATTATTTATTTCAAGCTTTGCAACTTTAAATCGTTTCTATCTAGAGACTGCAGGATTGGACAGATTTATTATAAATAAAAATCAAATCTCTTCAAACTGAACAAAGAGTACACAAATAAAACAATAATGTTTCTTTTATTTATTATGACAAATATATCTTTTATTTCTTTCATTTTTTATATGTTTTCTCTTATTATTAATTTAGTATGAAATTTTATTACGATAGAAATCTCTCCAACTATTACAATGTAAGAAGAGTAATTATTAAATAATTATGCTTTTGAAGACCTTAGGTTAATCATCGATTATGTATATGTAACAACTGTAAAAGTAACGGAAACATAATAAATTAATCCTTTGCCTGTACACGTGGGTCTGAAACGTTCGACATAAAAATTCTTAGCTTTTTCCTTCATTCATGTTTAAAGTTTATTAAAAAAAAAATATTTAATAAATCATCTTTATCAAAATAACTACGAAATCGTCAACTACAATATTGATAGATGTTTCATGAACTTTTTCATATTTTTTGTAATACTTTAAAGTAGAGAAAATAATATCCGACATGACAGACCCATTTTTACAGGGTGCCAAAAAAACGTATACAGACGGTGGTTTAAATCGTAAATTAGACACTGTTTATAAGAAAATATTTAGAAACACAAGCGACATTTTAATACGTGACGTTCCACGTAACGTTTGACACCTTCTGACCGCTTCTATTATCTCAACGATACTAATTCCCTGTAGTCTCAATCAGATAGCTTTATCGCTTTTTGATATAGTTAAATACTGACGACTGATAGGGACAACCGATTAACCAAACATCTATCACACAAGTATTTTTTGAAGTGTTGCTTCATGGTATTTCCCCAGAATTCTATCATTGCACTTGATAATTGATATTATTATACCATTCTTAATTTCTGCACAATATGAATCATTTACAAAAATTTGTATTTTATTATCGTCATATATATAATATATATAATATATAAAAGTAACTAAATTTATGTTCTAGACGTGTATTTCAATTTAAAAAATTAATAATTATAAGATAAATAATTGGAAGTAAAATTAGGAGTTGAAAGTTAAAGAAATTTACAGTTGAAAAAGGGTAGAGACAATTTATTTAAGTCGTAATATATAAAGTAACAATGTAGATATTGATTAAAATTTCTTCATAAAATATTGAAGTACGAAGTCATCGTACGTCTTATTTTTTAATCCTTCCAATTTTAATAAATAATTATTTTTTATTAATTATTCTAGTTTATTTATTTATAAAATTTTGTATACATAATATTAATGATATTGTATATATATATACATTTTTAATTATTACATATATGTAAGCATTATGTAATAAAAAATCTTTACCGTATCTTTTCGCTAGCGATAAAGGAAAATGTGGGTTATAAAAGACTACTGGGATCAGCATATGCGCATCTTTTTTTAAAATTAATATCTTATCCGTTAAAGCTATGTAAGCACGTGATGCGATATTTTGACTTTGACGATCGCATTATATAATTTATCCTGATCTTAGATCCACATCCTTTATTTGTCAATACTACTACATGTTGCGGAAATGGTTCAAAATTATGAAAAATTGCAAAATACGTGTTCGATCAAGTCGAAGGACTGCCCTTTTAAAAGGATTGGGAAGGTAAAGTAACTCTTTGAAATAATTGAATACGTATTTCGCGGTTATTCATAATTTTAAATCGATTCCGAAAATATAGGAGGTGGGAACAGACTTTATACATACCCTCTGTCTACCGTTTCCTAAATGATTGTCTATTTAATGAGACAGACATATTATAAATAGCACATAGATATTTCAAGTTACCTATAAAGATTTACGAGTCAGATTTTGCATTTTTTTAGTAGAAAATATCGCTTAAAAGAAATATTTTTTATAATACTTGACTTCCGCACTTGATAAAATCAATAAAAATTATCACTGTCCTTCTACAGTCTATCTAATATTTCGAGATATCCTCGACGTATGAAGCATAAATGTTATACTACATATTTCTCGATATCTTTTTAAAAAAATTTCTTGGTATTTGTCACAACTTTCCAAGTTTTAACATTAAATGTTCTATCGATTTTAATTAAGTCTTTAATCATTTTTAACAAAAAAAAATAGTAAAAGAGTTTAAAAATTTCATATGTACAAAATGTTTCTTGAATCTTATTTTCTTTTTAGTATAGATCTACTATTATACATACATTTCACATTTACAATCTCTTACTCTCACCTTTTCTCTCTTTCCTGTAGGCATTTTACTAGAATAATTTTTAATATCAAAGAGTAAAGGTGCACTTGCTTGATAATTTGTTGGTCTTATTAATGCAGATGTTACATACTATGCTTGATAATTTACCTGTCATACAACATTACATTCTACGACAAATGATTCGACGTCGGAGCTGTATATAGTCACCACATGGCGCCAATGCAGTCTCCAAGAGTCAAGATGTATTGGTGAGCAAACTGCAAAGTAACCACAGATATCTCTGGTCATGACCTTATAATAGGATTATAACGTATTTTAAATTATGATTGTTAACGTAACGAATTTCTTTTAATACATACAATGTCTACTACTTATTAAAAAATATTTATTATCTAGTGAATCTGCGTTGTCTGTTTCGTAGTTTCTTATTGTATAAAAATGAATAAACCAGAGAATTTATACAATACACGCGTATTATAACGAAAAATTTGCACAATAGAAATACAAGTAGAACAAAAAATTTGTGTTTAAAATATAATAATTATTATAAATATATTGTTGAAATATTTGAGATAGAGAGAGAAAGAGAGAGAGAGAGAGAGAGAAAGAGAGAGAAGAGAGACAAGCGGTGAAGGGAAATATAACTAGAAACATCCAACAGCATTTCGTTATATTCCTTTCAATTTTTCATTCTTTGAATTTAATTTTTAAGCTTGCAGCTTATGAGTTGGCAAGTTTCGTGACCCCTACGCGAGGTTAAGGTTTTCTATTTCAAGCAATTTACAATTGGACTAAGAAGCTCGCCTTTCCGCTCTTTGATGGTGTACGCGAGTTTATATCTACCTTAAAGAGTGCGGATGATTGGATCAGATCCAAGGCCGCGTTTCGCGACTAAATTTAGCCGCGAGATTATCTGAAATAGTTCGACTGCGTAATTTTCCTCATCGTAATCCAACCAGGTAGTATTCGTTCGCCAATGGAAAGAGACACTATCATAATTGTAATTTTATTATGTGAATGTACTGTACTTTAGACGCTTTTGCTAGGCATTAGAACGATTTTTTTTGTATATAAAACTTACAAGGATTAAGTTATACATACAAACACATTTTATAATATTTACTTCATATATTTTTAAAGAAATAATGCGATATGTAATATAAAAATAAACTGTTCTTCCAAATTATCAAATACAAAATATGTTCACATTCCAATACATTCCAATAACGAGATTGAAGTATGAAAAAAATAAAGATAAGTATGACATAAATGTAAGATGACCTAAGCGCATGCTTATCTATGCAAATAATAATACAACATATAGAGGACATAGAAGATAAATACATCTAATTGTATTTAGCTGATTTAACAAATCTGATGATATTAATGTTATCGTCTTATCCGTCGAATTTGCATAAATAACGAGCTGTTATGTCTAGATACAAGGCGATGTTATATGAACTTTTACCATGAATTATGAATGTACTAAAATTATTTGTATAATAATATAATGTCACAATTATAAAATATTGTAATAATTAACAGAATACGTGACCATAATCATCAATTGTTAATCTTGTTAGTAGAGAGATTATTTACAGATAAACGTTTATTTTTGATGTGTAAAAAATACCTATAAATATTATAAAAATTATGAATGGTAGAATGTGATATCACGTCAACAATTGAAGTGCAGAAAAGTTTATCTTCACAACTGCGTTCGATGTTCGATCGCGTATCGAACTTACACATATCGGACATTCGCTGTGATCGTGTCGCGTATTCCTTTTCATGGCCTCACATCTGTAAACAGAAGAGGCCAGGCGATAAACTGCTGTCGTCAACACGTGTATGATCGTTCCTTTCTGTCACTCGTGCTACCAGCAGAAAAGAGAGTTTTACGTTTAATTATCGTTACTGATAACCAATTTCCAATACATTTCAAATTCACACGCGCGCGCGCGCGCACATACACACACTCACAATAATATAAATGTACATCATATTAAATGATACGTATGTATGTATCAATTAATCATCATGAATTACTTTTATGAAAGTTTATAACGCAATATGCAATAAATATTTATTATTGCTTTATAAACGTTCATAAAAAAAGTACTTCGCGATATACTGCAGACGTTGCAACAAAAAACATTTCAGTAAATGTCATCTTTTCTCGTTGTTCATTATATAATTGCGTTTACCTAACTGTTTACGACAATTAATGGACGACAGTTGACCTGATCATTACTTCGTTAAGAGCGCGATGAAATGTTTCTTCTCATGTTCACGATAAAAGTCGCGAATGAATTTATCATGTTGGAATTGTTGGAGTATGCAGCATGCTTTTATCTCGGAAAAGCGTTGTAAAATCGTAAATAGAGATGTAACGAGGCGCGTCGCATTAAGTCCCTGAGTTTAAAGCCTGCTCATTCTGTGATCTCTTCGGGAACGGTAAAAATACCACTGCCGAATATATCGTGCTCGAGCATGCGGCAGTATACCCGAGAAAAGTGCAACGCACCGATCAGTCGTCGAATCGATGAATAGGAAGTGCAACGAGGCGTGTTGAAGATTTATTCGCCAACGTGTGATAATCAAGGGACAGGGTTCTGTGAGATAAATCTTGATCACTAATTTAAAAAAATCTCGATAATTTTAGACGATAAAATAAAGTAATTCTTTAATCCATACATGTTGCTATTGCATGAGGATAATTGATTTTGATCAATATTCGCAAGAATATTATTGTGCAAACAAATATTCTCTTATCACGTCCCCGCTTGTATATAAAAATGGCTAATTGCATAACCGAATCGTTATTTCATCTTATTATATTGTTCATTGATTTTTGAAGATACATGTTGTCGGTTAGATAAAGAGTATTATAATGGAAAATTACAGGGAAATGATAATGAGAATTGTAACATGAGACGATAAGATTTTTGTGTAAATCACATATTAATAAAAATAATATGTCCAAACAATATGTCCTTGTTAAATCATTGTTAAATGAGAAGAATGAGAATGACACCATGCGACGACCTTAATCCTTACTACACATGACAAATGATCTCGTGAACCGTATAGTACCTAAGTTTTATAAGTTTTCCTTATGCAACATCCAGCTTCTGGTTTATTAATTTAATTTTTAGCTTAAGTTGTCTCTATCTTAGAAAATCTTTATTTTAGATACTTGTAGATAAGTCATTCTAATGCTTCCTAACTACGCCAAGCTTGTCCAAATTAAAGTAATAATTTTTTTTAATTTTTTGCAGTACTCAATATATTATAATTACATTATGCACCTGCATATTATACTTTTACCATACTTTTATCAAACATACAATGAAGATTTAAAGGTCATGTCGCTTATGTTTAAATGTCCAACTTAATAAGCGGTATATTACATTAATTAGCCGCATATTATATTTATATACTTACATAGCTTCTAAGTGCACACACAAATCGTCGCAATTAAATTGCTCTTCAATTGCTCCGATCACTTAGTTATGACTTTGTAGCTTTACTTGGTTGATTTATTATCAAGCCACACCTTTCTTGTTCTGCCGAAAAAAAGGAACATTGCACTACACCTACAAAGTGTTTAGCAGAGATGCATTTAGTTCTGCTAACAGTATTTGCAACCTGTTGGAAACTATGTTATACCTATAATTGAGGAGATAACTTCATGCTGAGATCTGAAAACGCGTCTAAGCGATTCATGGTCTGCCGATTCTGCCGTTTGGTTTCGGTCCAGTACCTATTTTACATGCGTATTGCGTCTCGAGGCCTGGTTCACCCGGAACCAGTCCCCAGAAAAGGAAGAGCGGCTCGCTGGTTCACCGCGCCTGAGAGCCGTAATTCTACCCCGCGAGTAACTTGATTACGCGTATAGTATTGTATATGTGCGTTAGCACATAAAAGCGTACTCTCTAAATGTCGTAGAGTAAAACGTCGCTCTAACAGAGTGAAAATTAAACTTGTACAATTTTTCGAACAATTTGTCTCTCTACGAGACACAACTCGACATAAGCGTCGTTCTATCTTTGTTACTCATTAGACAAAAAAAGTTAAAGCGATGCTTGTATCGACTTGTGTCGCTAAATGAAAAATATCTTATATGGCTTGATCTTCTATTATTTAATTAATAAAAATATTAAGCAAATTCTTATATAAAATTATTTTGTATATTTTTAAATTTTGACAAGTGATGGCTATTTGTCAAATACTCGTTAAAGGAAAATCTAGATAACTTTATTACATGCTCTATATTAGTTTGATCGAAAACACATTAATAAGATGCAATAAATTTTACTTATGTCGCCGGATTATGATAACCTTTAATCATTCGTATCGTTCATTTTTTAACTAATGCTATCATATTTTGTCTTAGAACAAAAATATGTGTACGTAACACATTAGATAGATCATTTTGCAAGACATCACAATGCATTCGAATAAATGATTGGCATCGTGTCTGCCCACGTATGACGCAGAAGATAATAATTGATAATTCAGCAAAATACATTAATGATTTATGAGCGCTTATCATAAAAAATTCTTAAGGTATAAAGGTATTTTTGTTGCTAATATAAAAATACTATTATTTTTTTCACCGTAAAGAATGCGATTAGTCGATAAATGTATAAGTGTCGCGCGTATCGGCAACTAATTGGCATTCGAATGATATAGCTAATAAATATTTTTAATGGCTCCATACGCATCCACGTGATCTGAGGATGATCCGAACAGTTGACGAAATTTCTGGCGAACGAGAAACGTTCCTGACAACTTTAAACACTATATCGTAGATTTCGCCCACGTGACGAAATTAATGTAACGGTGTCTCGACGTCAATAAATTTCAGGCGCCAGAGTGCCATTAAAGGAATTATTAAGCAATACATTCTCATCCGATCTTTCGTTTGTAATTCTTAGCGACACACTGTCACTTCTGCAGTTTTACCGTTTTATTCATAAAAGAATAATAAGCACGTATGCAAAAGAGAATACCGCTTGAAATTACTTTTTTGCAGGTAAAAATATATTTTATAAAATATTTATGAAGCCTATTTGTTTTGTGACATTTTTTAGTGTGTAAAATCTACGATTAATTTGTGATTTTTTTATAAACAAAAGTACCTTTTATGACATTTTAGTAGCATAATCCTTTTTCTTCAGCAAATTGTAATTTACTAAAGTTCTTTCTATATATTCGATGAACTTCTATCTACAGGATAATTGATAGAACTTTATAACTAACGAACTTGTGTCCATAAAAATTATGTCGAGTTAATATCTACTAACAATGAGTTATTTTAAGAAAACGAATTGTTATTTCACCATTTCCTTTATAAGAATAATATTTACCAATATCAAGTTCGTTTGTGTATGTATAACAATTGCAATAAAGAGTGGATTTTTTTCTTTTGCAGGTCTAAATGTGTTCGATAGCGATGCCGGCCGAACTGATTCTGCACAGCCCGCCGGTGTACAGCTCCTTGCTGTACGGCCCCTTGGTAGTCACGGCGCCCACGATCACCAGCCGATCGATGCCGCCCAGAATCAGGCCGTGCCTCTCTTCGGGATCCTTATCCCTGGATTCACTGCGAAACAACGATGGCAAGCAAAAGAAACGGGTGGTGTTCGCCGACGATCGCGGCCGCCCCCTCACACAGGTATGTACTTCCACAATTTCTACGATTTCCTCTTTTTTTTTTGTCGAGATAAATTACATGGTACAAAAGTGGTCTTGATATATGTGTATGACAGATAAATTTGATTTTATCTTACCTATTACAACACTCGCGGGATGATGCATTGCTTCTTCGGGAAGTATGAAAAAAGAACTCATAAAGTTAATAGCTGAATCACTTGCCGTATCGTGAATCAAAGGTCATACAATTTCGACCATCATTCGTTCACAAGGTGGAATACACATCTAGTTTACTTTTGAAAGACAAATAACGACGGAGATAGATAAAATCAATACTATCAGCGATGAATCAAACAACGTTCTTTACTTTGTACTTTTAAATTTTGTTTGAAGTTGTTTTTACTGAAGTAGCGCAGTAATATCTGGTTTGAGGCCCACGAATCATACCTAAGCAGCAAAGTTTTTAAAAATATTTTTATAACATTTATAAACTATTTTTAAAAATGTTAAAAATAATGAGTTAACTTCCCTTTATTTCATTAAAAAAAAAAAACATTTATTTTAATAACAGGATAATTTTTAACATTTGGAAAATATTTATTTCAGCATTTGAAAAAAATGTGTTCTTTAATATTAAATAAATGCTTTAAAAATATTTTAAAAACATTCATTTGATACTAAAGGACGCATTTTTTTAAATGTTGAAATCAATATTATTCAAACGTTAAAAATTATCTTTTTATTATAATAAACATTTTTTTAATGAAATAAAGGGGACTTAACACATTATCTCTAACATTTTAAAAAATGGTTTTCAAATATTTTAAACATATTTTTAAAAACAATGTTTGCTGCTTGATCATATTTCACATATGCGATAGTCGTTTGTTTCTTGATTTATACTTCGTGTATATTGCTAAAGTGTATTACGAGCGTGCGAGCTGGATTCATGTCAAAAGTAAGTGCCAAGAGGCACGTAATTTAAATCTATCTAATATACCAAGACGTTTGAGAGACGTTTATGATTATTAAAATTAAATAATAAAATAACAATTATGCAATTAGTATCTAATCAAAACCACAAATCCGGATCTTAATTTCTAATGATAATAAATTAACAAGAATGTCATAAATAATTCACAGTAACTTTTTAATAATAACTTATGTCTTCATTTTACTGTCCAAACAAAGAACATCACGCGATAATATATTAATCATCATTATATTACATAATCCAACAGTCGGATTAACATTGCGCGCGAGTCCAATTAACTTTTTCCTTTCTTTTAATTTGTCATATCATTCAGTATTTCAATATTTCGCCCGATTTGATACGTAGGTTCGCGTGATGTCGGAACCGAGCAACGTACCACCACTGTGGAGCACGGCTTACGTGGCCGGCCTGACCGGTGGTCTATTCAGCATGTCGAAAGATCTGAGTCAGGAAGCGGCGCAGGATAGCACGCCGCCGTGGCAGGTCACTTTTCCGCAGCCGGCGAGCGACTACCTCGCCTTTCGGCGTAAGCTCGATCAGGACAACGTCAGTCTGGAGAACGTGATCGTGCGCGAGTCCGAGCAGTACCTGGTAGGCACGGTAAAGGTACGGAATCTAGCTTACGACAAGGAGGTCGTGGTGAGGACCACCAGCGACAGTTGGGCGACCCACGAGGACGTGCACTGCACGTACGTGGCGCAACCGGGTTCGCCGGGTCCCCTCATCCTCTACGACACCTTCCGTTTCCGGCTCACCTTGCCGGTAGCGTCGAATGTCATCGAGTTCTGCGTGAGATATCGCACCGACAGCAAGGAGTCGTGGGACAACAACGAAGGCAAAAACTATCTGGTTCGCAAAAAGCAGGAGGTAAATTTAAAAAGATTATTTAATCTCTCAATGTGTGCGGAATATTAAATGTGTATCCGCGACGTCACTTCTATTTGTAGTCCTTGTAACGGTGCACGCGATGTTCCTTGATTGACGGATTGACATATTTCGTAAAAGTTACGTGATTTTATTTACATGCAAGAATCTTTGGATCTTCATCAAATATTTGCTAGGTAGAGGCGATTCGTCACGTTTCACTGATTTTCAAGGATATTCATGGTTTAAATACTCTCTAGGAGCATATCTGAAAGACGACTGTGTTCTTTGCGCAATATTCATGATTATTCAATTTTTGTTTTATCTTATCTTTTTGTGTTGGAAAAATATTTGCTTAATTCCTTTTTCTCGTACGTAAATTGGTGAATTAAATAAGTTCCGAATTTTCATTGCTACAATGCGCATTCTAAAGGATTGAGAAATATTAATATCAATGCTTCAGCCCCGAGTGTCAACTACGCGATACGACAACATCCAGACGAAGAAATGCGAGGGGCTCACCAACGGTAACGAGACGAGGGACGGCGTGCCGCAGTTCACGGAAGCTACCAGGTTGAACATGCGTACCTGGAGCGAGTTCGCGTCCTGGCAGCACCTGGCCAACGACGCGCCCTACTGGTGAATCCACCGGCGAGGAGGTCGTGGCCCCCCTCGTCTCGATATCGAAGTCATGTACGAAGCTGTACAAACTCCTCCAGTTTTTCTCACCTCGGCGACTTCGCCGAGACGTAGATCACGCGGGACCACGAGCCAGTGGCATCTCGCGAGGCACGTGGGAACGGGGAGGAATAAACGCGAGGACGCGAGGAGAGAAGCTGTGCGACGATCCGAATTGAGAACGAGGAAACAAGAGCACGCGTGCGGGAGAAAAACAATCGAGGAGGCTGATAGCGCGAGCGATGGAGCCGGACGACGCTGAGCGTCGGATAACGCAATCTGCACGGTAAGCTCCGATTCTCCCCTTATCTTTTATTTCGTGTGAGAATACGTCGCGAATTTTAACGCTTCTTTTCGCGATGACTTGGAAGAGACGTTAGAACGAATGCTTGAACGAGCGTTCTAAATAAGCACCAACGTTCGCGATAAAACTGCATGAATCGTGACGCACATTGCAGTTTTTAAAAAATTATTATCTATATTATACTTAAGACAGCACATATTCACATGTGCACGATATTCGTTTCTTTAATTTTTTTAAATAATTCTGCTAGAATAGAAATTCTTCAAATTCTCGAATGTATCGAGTTTCCTGTGTGTATTTAGTTTCGCAAATTTGATTCTTCGGCAACTTTTACTGCCATACTCGTCTTAAGCTGAACAGACATTCGAGTATTTGTATCCTTACGCTCTACATCTACATGCTTAAAATGGGACGTATTTTTATAAACTGATCTATGAATGCGCGCGACGTAAAGTAAAAAGCACAAGTCATGCAGTTTTATCTATACTGACGCATCATATTTGAATTTTCAATGCAAGCAGTAACATCAGTAAGATGTTTCGTGGCACGTAGCTTCTTAAAGATTAATATAATACGCACTTGAATTTTAATGAAGTGTATTTCAAGCACATTTACGAGAACGTTACTTGTTTAAAGTTCAACAAAAGTGAAAAAGTATTTCGAAAGAAGACACAATAAGTAAAAAAAATCTTACGTCATAATGAAGATATGTAATGATCTTTATTAAATGTAACATTTATTAGAGTTTTATTAGTATACGTAAAAATTTTGATTTAATTGGTAATGTTACTTACCTATCAAATTTGCAAATAAATTCTGCAAAACGCGATTACATAAGAATCAAGAGTAAATAAAAAATTAAATAACTTTTAAACCAATAAGTGAATTGTGCTCAAATTTTACACACATACTCAAACGCAATACTAGAACATTCTATAAAATTTTTAATTTTTGATAATGTTTTGATATGATCCATACATCCTTAAAGTCTTTTTTTTTCTATAACGAAGGAAAAATTTAATTTCTCTTTCTAGATTTTCTGTGACCATGATGTAACATGAAATATGAATAGAAGCTTTCGAGTTAAAATATGAGCTATATATATTTTTTTTTCGAACATAAATTTAAGGAAGACAAAAAAATATTTATAGTATTACAAAGAAAGAGTAAAGACTCTTTGCTTCCACTCTCTGAACTTACGACGACAGTTCTATCTATTTACGTCGCGCGCAAACGGAATAGTACCACGCTCTCACGAGCTATTATTATCCGGCAAGTGCAACGAGAGTTTCCACTCGAGGTTAGCCGAAAGCTCCAGCGAGAGCGAAGCGTCTTCCACCTCGTTATCATTCCGGCGTTTCGCGATCGCGCGTCTCGATCGATCGATCGATCGGACGGCACGATCGCGAAATCGCGGCACCTAGCAAAATTTCGAACGGCCTTTCTCGCCGCGCGAGCCGCTTCAGACTTTCTCTCTATAAATAACTTATAGTCGTATGCGAGACAAGCACGATAACAGGCCCGCCGACGACGAGAGTCGCGCGACTCTAATCGTCTTAACGAAAGGTTGTTACCACGCGATGGCATGACACGCCGATTTCATTCCCTCCCGTATGCGTTCGCGCCGCATCCTCCTTTCATCGCTCGGTCTTCCCTCCTTCTACCCTCTACCCCCTCGTGAAGTCGTCTTATAGATCCATCGCGTGATGCATAGGGTATAAAAAAAATTAAAGGATTGTATCGCGAGCACGAAAATAAAAAAGCTATTTCTTCGTACAAGATTTCCTCCTCGGACTTGAAGACGAACGGAGAATGAAGCTGTTTGTGTAGTCGGTTAGAATAAAAGTCGAATAAAAGTCACCCCCTTAATTTAGTTTTCAATGAGCTTTGCTTAACGATTTAAAGTCCCAGACTTCCGAGACATTCCGTAGTAAAAATTAAACTTGTGGAAAGGCGGAAAGATCTTTTCGCCAAAACACAAAGTGTTATAGATGTGTGTTACGAATTCGAGAGAATCACAAGCTGGACGCGTCCAATAAGCGAGCCGAGTATTAATCTTTCGATAAATGTTATATAAATAACACTGAAGTCACGAGTGAATGAAGGGGAGACCGGCCCACGTGGTATCGTCGGGGCGATAACTTTTAATCGCTTCTTCTGGGGGCAGCGTGTATGTACATATTTACACATACATTCATTCACCCTGTTGGCTTTTTCTTCTCCCTCGTGTGCCGGTAGTACAAACAGTCGCTGCGTTTTTCCGTCTGAAAGGTACGCCGCGATTCGTTAATCGATATTCCAAACGATACTCTTGCTTTCTTGCATCCGAGGTCTGCGCAAAGGTCTAACAGTCGCCTGCAGAGACTGCGTATCACCGCGTTCGAGGCTTGACAAATTCTAATTGCAAGGTTCACAGATTGTTTTCATGGCCAAAAAGGACACGAAGCGAAGTCCTTGACATACTTGCCCATCAGCACCTCGTTTCGTGCGCGCTTTAATAAGTATAACAAACAAAACGGATCTTTTCCAAGCGCGAAATGTCCTCGACCCTCATCTGTCCGCGCCGAGGTACGCGAGACGTGTCCGAGACAGATTTGCGTTTGGTTCGACTCGTTCGACGGCTCCGTTCGAGTTTTGCAAAACTCGACCCTGGTGCGAACGCGTTAACCCACTTTGCCGCTAAATCGGTCTATATTTGCCGGCGCGACGCGCTTTCCCGCGAACGATTCCGTTTGGCAACGAAAGGAACAGGTGGCTTTAATGCTCGTGTTTTCAGGCATTGTGACGAACGGAGAGAATAACCGCATAACAAAGCGAAGAATCGCGATGTATACCAGATGTAATCGTACACTGAGGGAAAAATTACTACATTTTAATAAATATTTATTGGAATACTATTATAATTGGAGTACTAATGAAATATTTATTAAATGTAAATATGTATCTGTTTAGTAACAAAAATTACTAATTTAAGTCATTCTTTCATTTCTATCACTTTTTCTTATAGAGTAAATATTTCACTATTCAAATAAATATTTATTATAATTTAGGAATTTTTTCTCTCCGTGTAATCGTCGAACACAATAATTTTGCGATTGAGGCAGTTCGACGAATAACTCTCAAATTTCATTTTATGAATGTTAAAGTTTTTAAAATTTTTCTGCGAATACGACTGTTTCATTGATGATCTGCATCGTTCTTTTCATAAAATTCTGATCTTAAACATTCGCATATTTCGGGCTAACAAAATATATCAGAGAGATTTCATGTATAAATTTAAATCTCGGAGATATTTTCAATTATTTCAGAATTATTAAAATATTTTCTTTTCATTGTGAAACATTGAGTTACATTTCTCATACAAATTATGAAAAAATTTATTATTTCTTGAACGTTTCTTCGAAACATAGAATTGCCACAGGCACGAAAAGGTTTAATTCCTCGCATGCTTAAAAATTAAGCGTTATGTCAATGACATATTTTAAAAGACACTGTGGTTTACCTCGACAATACCATTCATTATACCTGTGAATGTATAAGGTGCCTCGAATGCAAGGTGCTACTCTAGATTTCTCAATGAATATGAATAAAAATATTTCCCGCGTGGAAACCTGCTCTTGAAAATTTGACTCGCTACATTAGCACAGTCTCTCGCCTTTCTCTTTTTACACTGGTAGCTATTTTTAACACTTATTAGCTTAATTATATTTATTACTTCTTACTAATATAATATTACCACGCTTAGATATCTTTACAATACCACTTGTTTAGCTGGTATTTGATTTGTTCTTAAAGATGTCATTGCAAATAAATTTTCTCCTTCACTGAAAATAAAGTGCCTTATGTTCAAGCAAACATATTTATTTTAACATCATTTCCTTGACTGCTCTAAGTAAATAACTAGTACAAAATAATTTAAAATTAGAGAAATATTCGACCGAAAATAATTTATTTTTAAACTTAGGAAACATTTTTTTATTAACTAATAATTAAACCTAGATCGTGTTTTATATACAATTAAAGATAAGATAGACTATACTGTCATAGCAGGATCTTATGGGGCTAAAATAATGTTTTTTGTGTGATTTTACCAGGGTTGGGTAAGTTAATAAATTTTTTTAACTAAATTAAATTAAAGTTGATGGCACATAAAA
>QKQZ01041888.1:0-13184 GCA_003595255.1 Solenopsis fugax
GAGAGAGAGAGAGAGAGAGAGAGAGAGAGAGAAGAGAGGGAACAAAATGCGGAATTTACGACTTTAAGGCAGAATAAATTGAAATCATTTGCGGACGAAAGTAAAGGCCGTTCCATATTTTTACGATACTAATGGCGGCAATTAATATCTGACATCGGGACGGATATGCGACGGATTTAATACACTTCGGCCTTGCACGCCGCAATTTTCAGCGGTATTCCCCCTGTGTTCTTCTCTCTTTATATCTTATTTTTATATTCCATTGTCAGCGGTAGCGCGGCTACCGCGCTTATCCTTTAGCCGTGCCACGTCGGTGCCGGCACCAAGGCCGATACTTTTTAGTTTGGTGCGCCCGTCAACGGATCGCTGATCTTGAAATATCGTCCCGACGCCGCCGCACCGCCTACGTCGGATTTAACACCTTAAAATTTCGTGTGTCGTGGCGAAATGCACGGGCCCCGTTATTAATAAGCGAGCCCCGCTGCGAGAGCGAGCGCACGCGAGCGGAATAATTACGCTTCGAGAACGCATCGAACTGCCCGCACTTCGTCGAAACACACCGCGGTGAACAAAGGTATTTTGCTCGAGCGAAAGAGCGGGGTACGCGAGCGAAATCGATCCGACGTGACGCGACGAGAGCTCTAGTCGCGTTAATTGCTTCGTGCGCGCGATCGCGATCTCCGCGTGTTTTATTAACTTTTTCACTGGAGGGAGAGGGGGAGGGGAATATGTGTAAACCGCTCCACGCCAATTTTTCCGCTAAATCGCAATGACACGTACATGCAGAATGCGCTGTATCGCGCGCGAGGATCGTACGTCGATCTGCTCGAGGCCGCGTTGTGTGCACGTATCGAAGTGTCGTGGATCAGGCTTCGATCCGGTTACTCGTTATCTACGTTTTTGGACTTTTACATATCGATAAAATTTTTACGAAAATACTCAACGGCCGTTTTCTCTGTCTCACCCTCTTGAAGTATCATTCATGATTTATCAATGTCACGTGAATAATAATTCGTAAGAGATTCAAGCGGGATCAAGATCGCATACCTGCACGTCAAAAAGCTGTTACAGATTACCTTCGATAACGGCTTAGTACTTGGGTCTCTATCAGCCTGTTTTTCGAGACGTGTTATCTCCGAAAAGATAATTTCGGAGGAAATACTTATAAGCGCTCTCGATATATCGCTGACGATCTTCAAAGTTGTGCGAATAATAACGCGTGATCTCAGAACGATTATTACGTCAGAATATTAGTAGAATATTGCAAGTATTTGCAAATAATTGGCCATCGCGTATGTAGAGAAAGATGGTGTGTGACGAAATTTGATATTTTTCAAAAGTTTTGTTCAACTTTCATTTTTGTATGTAAAAATACAAAAACAATTTTGAAATATTCTTTAAGTATTGACATTGATACATATCTTTTGTATTAATTTATATTATTATTTTTCAACAGAAAAAAAATTATTTTACAGCGGGCTAATATTTACTGATATCACGGAAAAACGTAATTTATTAATTTTAGATCACGGTTTTTCGTGCCAGTCATATACTCATATTTATGAATATTACGCTATAAAATTTAAAATTGAAAAGTGTATCAAGGTGACCTGGCCAGTATCAAAGTCACCCTATTTTAGTATGTATAATTTTTTAATCATAGCTCATCACATTTATTTTCGAGTCCGTAGTTACACTCTGGTTTGTGAGACAGACCAGAAATAGAAGGGTAAATAATTTTAACAAACGAAAGATTACATAACTTCCTGCATTACATTAATGTGATGAACATTAAAAATTATACAACATATCACTTACATAGCAAAAACAGCAATTTTTTTTAGAAAAAACGGAATTTTTCTGGTTTTTTTTCTAGCGATTTAAAAAAGCAAACTTTTTCTTAAAGTTATAGTTAAAGTTAGCATAAACATGTTTAAAATTTCAAGCAATTTATGTTAATAAATGTTCTATGAAAAAAACTTGTTTTTTTTTTCTTTTTTAACCTTTTTGACATTTCAAAATACGTTTAAAAATATTTACAATTCAATTTATTATTTTAATATTTAAGATGTCGGTTATTTCATAATAGCAATCTTTCAACTAGGTGTGATTTTGATTACAAATGACTCTTACTATATAAATTAAAATTATAAGTATTCATTTAAAAAAAACTATGTTAACTTTTATAACTTGAAAAGGTCACAAGTAAAAAAATTTACATGCATTTTGTAGCTGACTCAGAGTCAGAGCCAATGCAAATTTCTCTTTCTTTTAAACTAAATTTTCTTGTAACTTCAATCAATAGCGAGATATTTGCTCATCTATAACAGACATCCTGTATATTCAATAAAATGTGTACAAAGAAAAATCAAGATAATTTTATATATTTATAACGTTTCTTTACATTATATAAAATTATTTGTAAAATATATAAAAATCAGCTTGAACACAATAAAATAATACAACGAAAATAGAATATTTCCGTATTACAAATTCAATCTTAATAAGAGTAAAATTGCGGAAAATATCTTTTTCATAACTTTTCCTTGACCTTCACATTTTTTTTTAAATACGATATCTATTACTGGTCAAAAGTACAACGGGGAATTCCTCATTTTCAATTTAATAGTTTTATAAATTGTAGAGATTATGATTGGCAGTATTAAATTTTAAACAACTTTTAAACATAAAATAGAATATGTTTGTAATTTTATGAGATTAAAAAGCTCTTAAAATTATTTTACATATAATCAAATAATAAATGATTTTGCTGTTACGCAAAATCGTTTATTATTTGATTACTGTTCGCTTTATTAAAAGTGTAGATTGCAAAGCATTTTTAGCAGTCAAATTATATACTTTTATTTTTAGAAATATCCAATAGTTAATTTCACAGGTCAAAGTTGCAACGGAGTCAAAGGACCACCACCTTCCTCTATACTTTATGTCCGAATGTTACAAGAAACTTATCCGAATACTAATCCTGGCGACTTGCTTCTGCGGAATGCTTTAACAACGCTTTAGCGTGCGACATTCCCATCTCAGCCGTGTCTCGAATGATTTAGCACCGGTC
The DNA here is from genome assembly GCA_003595255.1 of Solenopsis fugax. Lineage (NCBI taxonomy): Eukaryota > Metazoa > Arthropoda > Insecta > Hymenoptera > Formicidae > Solenopsis > Solenopsis fugax. Next base: position 3,074 of record QKQZ01041888.1, read on the forward strand.
ATGCAGTCAACAAATGCGGCCAGCAGTCGCATTAATCACCGGTCGCTATAATTAGTTCGGCGGTGCTTAATAGGCGGATTAACATCCGATTGGTGTACTTCACCTCATAAATTCTTCATCCGGCTGCTCTCCACGAGTGTAATGTATATTAGAATTACGACGTTCTTCGACGTTGTCACGACGTTGTATTACGATGCATCGTGACACGCACGTCGTTCTCAATCTATCGCTCAGTTTTCCGCCTGTCTCGCCGCATGCGTCGCAGAAACGCAGGATGGAACAGATAGTTCAACGAATTGCCGAGAAAATTTATTTTAAGATGCAATTCTCACGGATATACTATCTGGGCGTTGCTGCATTTACCGAGACGCGTCATCGCGCGCGCGTTTACGCCTCGCGTTTCGGGGTATCGGCCGCCTCTCACGTAATTCGCGCGATACTCCACCTTGACAAACGCTGATAAAGGCTGGAAGATACGGAGCGCAACAATTCCAGGAATTTGGCACGTTAAAAAAAAAAAATAATCGAAAAGTACCAAGTGTAGTCCGATCGAGCTAAAAATAGTACGTACACTCGCGGCGCAGGGGGGCAAGCCCACTTTATATAAATCGTCGAATTCCAAACGAATTCGTTATTCCCGGACTTTGTCACGTCGCGATTCGGTCGTTGCACATAGCTCCATTCTTCGCTCATTTCTCGCGGCGATTACGCTATCGGGATCGTGCCTCGCGTCCGTCTCGGTGTCATTCGAAGGAAAGTTCCTTAATCCAACTGGAATCGTTTAACGGCCATTTTGCGACGTCGTAGGAAAAATTGCACGGCTTATCGTATCGACATGTGCACTGCGCATAACCCTTGTTGCCCTTGTCTAACGCGGCCTCTCGACCCCGCATTGTCATTTCTTTCTATGATAGACTGATTAATAAGAAAACGCGAAGCTGAGGCGCGCGGACGTAATTGGCATCATCGAAATGTACTATACACACTGTTAAATTCGTAGTGTCGAATTCTACCCAATTTGAGTTATTTTTAATCATTCTCATAGATCGTCATTCCTCCTACTTAATATGTTGTCGTCAATTTAAACTAAAATGAAGTTAAATAAGTTAATTATAAGAATGTTAAATTTGACTCGAACTTAATTTGTTATTTATTAGGTGCATACGTTAATATAGATACTGTTTATTTTGAAACTAACCACAGAAATGGGTTGAAGGTTGATTAGATGAGGTTGGTCTTGTAACATATTTTGTGTTAAAATAATAAATTTCGACACACATGAAAGTTAAAAATAACAAAATGTTTAAAGGAATTTGTTTAATTTGATTCTTCAATATTTAACAGTGCACGGTCCCCCCTTAAGAATGTAACGGACATATGGTCCCTGCAGAGTAAATAAAATTTGGAAATGTGTTAATATTAACACTTCAAATAAGCTATGTACATATGAAAGCTGTGTGAATAAGATTATATTTTTATTTACTCTATCTGTCATTAAAATTAAGTTATTTTTTACAACATTAAGAAAAATCTCAATTTTTTGTGTATTTTAAGTATCCAAGATGATTTATACAGTTTTATTATGAGTATCTGTACTCTGTTTAGCTATTTTGTAAATAAAGAAAGAAATAAATTTAGTTCACTTTACAGAACTGATCTCTGCATCGCAATGAAACTTTACATAAATCTTCATCAATATTTAAAGTACTTAAATTAAAAAATTCAGATTTTTTTCATTATTTCTTATTTCATTATTAATTATATTTTCATTAGAGCACATGTCTACTTCTCATTGAAATAACTTTTTATTTAGATAGAAAATTGCTGCCAAATTTTTTCTACTACTTTCAAATGCAATATAAAATAATCTGTAATTTTTTCACAAATTTCTTGATGTTTTGAAAAATGTCCTATAAATCTTTATATTCTCTCTGGAACTCATTCAATAGGGACGAAAATGATTCAGAATAAATCGTGTCGTGCCGACGGAATCGCGCAATATTTTTAGACAATAAGATACGTCGTCCGTCGTAAGATATATATATATATATATGTGTGTGTTAATGCCCGCTTGAATGAAGCTCTGTTAAAAACGTATCTACATAAAAAATAAATTTACGACTGAAATAGGCTTGTGTTTGAATTAATCGCGATTAATTTTAGACTCGTATTCTTAAATCGTCGAAGAATTGTCCGTTACTTTTTCGCGATTTCGTCATCCGTGTAACGGCGAATACGAAACGCGCGCGCGCGCGCGATTTCTACTTAAATGTCGCGGCGACAATGACATGCTGGCGCTGGCATTGCGCCGGTTATCGTTATCGTTACCGGCACGATTTGCGCCCGTAATCATGGCACAGATCGGTCTGCGCCCGATCAGGTCTGGGTGAAGGCGAACTGGGTTAAGGCGAATGAGAATCACTGCTGACCGGGTCAGATTCTTATCAGGCATTAACACTAACTGCATCAGTCAGCGGGGGACCGGCGGGGAATCGCGCGAACTTTCCGAGATAATCGCGAGGAAATGTTGTAACGGTACTTTTCCAGACTGCTTGCCCCCTTGTTTTCCTACGGAAATCGAAGATAGGCCGGCGGGTAATCAGCGCGGCGGCGTGTGTCAAACGTCAGAAAGATAATTAATGCGCTCTCGGGACTGCTCTGACAGCGCGAGCAATTAACTCGCGAATCTGGGGAATTAGATTAAAGCCCCCCCCTCTCCTCCCGCGCGATAAAAAAAATGCTGTATCGCGTCCGGGAAAGAAATGCGATTAGGAGACGCGATACCGAGGTGTTCGAACGCGCGCGCCAAAAGTAAAATGCGTCGCGCACGGCGCAGCTCGCACATACACGCGTTGCAAAGTAATCTATTAGAGTTTGCACGTTACTTTCACTGGACGGGAGCTCTCGACTTTCTTACTTGCGAGCCATAATTATGTACGACATAACAGTGAATCTATCAGGTTTCTATTTTCGTTGCCGTTAGAAAACTGAAGGGAACAGAGAGATTCGCGCGTTTGCAAATCCTTGATTCCGCAGGAGCCTTGATACCTCGTCGTTCCACAGTCTGACTCTCTACTTAGATCCTTGATATCGCGGATCCCTGGCGCCGGATGGTTTTTTTTTTCCTTTTTTCTTTTTCTTTTTTTTCTAATCGATCTTGAAACTTTTCTACGTCCTTTCTGTGTAAATATTTCGTTTCGCTTCGCGTGTATACGAAGCAACGTCGAAACGACACGAGACGAAATATCGCAAAGTGAATTTTCATGCAGATGCAGAGAGGTGCGCTCTATTAAAAGATCGTCTGCAACAAAAATAACGGGGCATCGGGTACTGTTCCAGCGCGATTCGCGGTCGCCTAATTTCGCATGGTACCGAAGCGACGGCGGTGTATGTACATACCTGCCAGTCACTTTCGGTCATGTCCGGCGCAATGGAAATTTTTTAGACGCTCCTGACGTCAATCGATCGACCAGCGGAGGTGGAATTCTCAATGAGATCCGTAGCTTCTTAAACGTCTATAATTATCGACGATCAACCGGCGCATATTGTTGTCGATAAGCAGATTCGCGAGCTGTTTGTTTTCATTCCGCTTCGTGCGTCCTGGCGTGCGATATGATGAAACGAGAGAGGAGAGACAAAGAGAGAGAGAGAGAGACGAGAGTCATTCTTTTTATCATCGAAAGTAACGGCATTATTGTTTTTACTACTTGACGTACGCGTAAGCAACGCTAACGATGACATCAGCCGTCGGCTGCAACAGCGAACACCATGTAAAGTACCGTGTGAATCATCGTGCACCTTCCTTAAAGATAAACGTCATACACGCCGCGGGAGTCATTACACCTCATTTGACTTGCAGAGAATACCGCGCTCCGCATATCCGCGAGACGATCGATTTGCAGAAGCAGAGATAGATAAATAACGTGCATCGCGTATACGCAAGCGGACCCGAGAGCGAATTGATCATTTTCAGTAGAAATAATACATAAAGACGACGGAGAAATACCTGAATAATGCGGTCGCGGTAATATCGTTGGAAATATGTCACGGATCACTGAAAAAAAATGTTTAACGACGGACGTTGTATTTTTCAATCGCAATAACAATCGCGATAACAAGGAAGTGATGCATATTAAGATCATTGGAATCGGTTGCGCAATTTCTAGATTACAATCAACATTAACGTCTTGTATAAATTTTAAGAGGATATCCTCGCTTTTGGATTTAAAAATATCGATTTATTTTTTATATATTTTTTAATCGTTTGAACCTTGACATGGAAAGCAGATTGAAGGTAAAAGAGGCTTGCAGAAGTTTTTATGAACGTACAAAATGCATTCAAAACTTTAAACGCGTTTTTCTCGGAACATTTTTCAAGATTGTTGCCACGATAACTCATTTAGTTTTAATCCAATTGACTCAAAAGTTTTAGGAGTTATTCACATTTTTCTCTCTTGTTCTAGAATCAAATAAAAATTTTAATTTTTCAATTTTTTCAGTTAAAAATATTTCGAAAAAAATAAGCGGAAAAATCGAATTCTCTGTTTTTGCAAGAATCAATTTTTTAACTGAGTTGGAGTGCGAACAAGAATTGCATTTGAAAGTAGGAGAAGATGCCTCACTTAAGCGTTTCTTCTGGAATAACTTTATCATGTGGAATTAAACGACGAAAAATTAATATATTATTGACACCTTTATTTATTCATACAAATAAAGTAATTAAAATTTTGACATTCCAGATTTTTGAGAGAAAATAATTAGTTAAGTTCTGAAAACACTGGCACCTTCTCCAATGTATAAGATGCCACCTCCAATGAAAGAAGATTTAAAACTATTTAAATACACAAAAAAAAAAATTAGTCAAATCAACAATTCATTGTTTTATATATAAGCAAGAATGTAAAATCTTAGAAGAATTTATAATCTTAAACAGACATAATTTGCTTATACAAAGAGAAAAATTTTCTCCATGTAAGCAAATTATGTCTGTTTAAGATTATAAATTCTTCCAAGATCTTATATTCTTGCTTATATATAAAACAACGAATTTATAATCTTAAACAGACATAATTTGCTTACATGAAGAGAAAATTTTCTTCATGTAAGCAAATTATGTCAGTTTAAGATTATAAATTCTTTCTAGATTTTATATTCTTGTTTACATATGAAACAATAAATTGTTGATTTGATACTAATTTTTTTTTCTGCGTACTATGACTTGTATGTTTTGCTGATCTACAATAGACAATCAAATTTAAATAAAAACATAAAAGTAGGTGATAAAACGTAAATGGGTAATTTGAAAGCAACTCATTATACTTTCATATTTTTATAGATTTAAACAGCATTTTACAAATTTAAAATGTTTAGAATTATATAAAGCATCCAAAATTTTAATTTTTTAAACCATTTTAATGAAGGTATCATGCTCGAATAATTATATTTTGTATTAACTGGCATCTTACCTCTAAGTGTTAGGAGAAGATGTCAAAATATAATCTGTAATCAGGTGTCATGAAACATGACTCAAAGCTGTAAAACCTAATTTTTAAACTAAGATGCTTAGCTATTACGAATATTATAAAGAGCATATTTCGACTTATCTTTTTGTATTCTTACAAATCTTTTTGATTTTTATTAATATCAAAAATCCCCTTCGTTCTCTTAGATTCCCAACAGTCTACTGCACACTTATACATGATCAGTTAATTTATGGAAAAACTATAATATAATCGAAGTGATTTCTCTTCCCTCAACTGGCATCTTCCCTCGACTTATCATATATAGATTAAAAATTTTTTTTGAATTTTTTGTTCTTGATTTCTTAAATAATGGCAACACGTTATTTTTTTGACACATTTATTATAGATTTGCAAATAATTGCCAAAAGCATCTTTCCTAATGTTTGAAAAAGCTTGTAAAGAATATCAAAGAATAAATGTGTATCAAGTTTCAAGTTTATACACAGAAAAAAAATTAGTATCAAATTAACAATTCATTGTTTCATATATAAGCAAGAATATAAAGTCTCCTTGGAAGTATTTATAATCTCAGAGACATAATTTGCTAACATAAAGAAATTTTGTTTCTTCGTGTAAGCAAATTATGTCTGATCAAGATTATCAAATTCTTCCAAGATTTTATATTCTTGCTTATATATGAAACAATAAATTGTTGATTTGATAGTCATTTTTTTCTGTGTATATACTAAAAAAAAATTTGTCGAAGAATGAAAATATTTAATTCGATACGTTCAATAAAATATTTTAATTTTTCAACAAATTTTTTTCTTAGATTTTATACTTTTTTCTTTAAAAAAATCCTAAATAGAGAGTATAAAAATGGTACCAAGAGCGAGAATATCCTTTCGAAATTAACAAAATTAACTTTAGCGAACGCGCCACGAGTCAGAAGACAGTTTCGAAATATTCAAAACGAGATATGTAAAAGAGATCTGTTGTTAATTTTTCTACGCGGCTAAAAATATTCTGTAGAAGAGTTCACTCGTAGTTACGGCGTGTTGTAAATTTTCGAATCCGCAATACACAACCGAAACACGAAACATGTAAGACACTTGCGCGGTCATATAATCTAGTGCCAAAATAAACCGCGAAAATTCCGCGGGGCGGAAACCGCGATATCGAAAGCGGCTAAGCGTGGCAAAGCCGTTTACGAGGCAAAGGTCGCCTACGGCCGGTTACGATCCCGAACGAAATATATTACGTAAGTTAGCATAATTCCGAACTTTCTAAACGCGCACCGACTCGTCGCGCCGTCTCCGGACTTTATACGATCTTGATCCCGTTCACGGCGGTCTACGTTATATAGGATATACCGACGAGCATTTCGTGCCAACGTGCGTCCCGATCGCGTCGTGAAATACGTAAAATACGAACGAAATGCTAATCTCCCGACCGACCACGAACGAGTCACGATTCTTTTTAATGTAATATAACACGCGTCTATCACGTGCCAGTTTGGAATATCTCGCCCAGATATTTTGGAATATTTTGACGCGGGCCGTCAAAAATAATGATGTTACGCGATGATGCGCGACGGACGTCAACGGGCACCGTCGCTCGGGCTCGACCAACGGAACCTTCCGCCTTTTATTTTCGCGTTGCGACGGGGAGATAAAAAAAAAAAAGAGAAAAAGGAACGGCCATGGAGAAACGTCGATCGCGGTTCGTTGCGCCGAGCGCCTGGCGCGTTGCAGTGGAACCGAGCGTTTCAAATGTTAAACTCTTGACGGATTACGCAAAGTCGCTGCGGATAGAAATATAATGTATGCGGAATAAATCGAGGCTGACAAACGCGTATTTTTCAATACTGAGCAAAATGATCTGATTGTATTAACAAAACGTATGAATGAGTGTTCTTGGTAAAACCAAGTAGAATTTCCTGTTATTATAACAGGACTCTGGTTATTTTAATCAGAACGTTCGATAAATTTTACTGTAATCTGGTAATTCCTACAAGATTTCTGATTCATCCGTTTTTGAACAGACGTAATGATTGAATCTACCAGATTTCTAAATGATACAATAAGACGTTTTTTCCAGTGAATCCTTTGCATTTCCATCACCGCATTTCTGTATCTTTGAGGAGCTACACGCACCTACACTGAAGATAAAATTTTTATATTCGAGCAAATATAAATATATTTAACATTATTTCCTTAATTTAAATAAATATGTTCTAAGTTTAAAAATAAATTACAATAAAATAATAAGTATAGCTCCTCAGATTTAAATCAAAATAATAATAGTAAAGCTATAGCCGGGTCGTAGGGCTAATATAAACAGTGTTTCAACACGAAATCATTTAATATTCTAAACGAAACATTGCAAGTGTTCAAACGTTTCGACCGTAAATGCGGTCATTTTCAGTGAGTTACGCATAAATAATTAGTAAATTAGATTAATTGTCGCTCGCATGAAACGCAGAAATATACCGGTTTACAGTAAGACGATATGTTGTACTTGCATGCGTTATACATTTTCATGTAGAATTCGCCAAGAAACCCGTTCATTTTTTTTTTGTGAGTTTCGCGTAACTCACTGAAGATGATCGCATTTACGGTCGAAACGTTTGAACACTTGTAATGTTTCATTTAGAATATTAAATGATTTCGTGTTGAAACACTGTTTATATTAGCCCTACGACCCGGCTATAGCTTNTACGACCCGGCTTGCTCCTATAAAAATAAATTATTTTACTAGCTAATATTTATTTAAATCAAGAAAACTATGTTTAATCTCTTATTTAAAATAAAATTATTTAAATATATTTACTTCAGCAAAAAAATTTTTTTTCAGTGTAAGTGAAATGGGTCAAAGAAATTGAAGAAAAAAAATTGAGAATTGTATGGTCTATGAAATCAATATAAATATGAAAAAAATCTTATATCATTGATAACTTAAATTTTTAAAAGCGTTTTTCTCTCAAAATAATATTTTAGAAAACTAATATGTCTCGAAAACCAATTGATTGATTAAACTGAAATTTTGTACAGATATTCTTCACATTATCAAATTTTTATCATAGAATTTTATTTGTAAACGTCAGTTTATTTTTCAAAAATTGGAAAATATGATTTTTTATTAAAAGTTCATATATTCAGACGTCTACCATTTTGCGAAAAATCATTGTTTTTAAAATCGGCCATGTCAAAAACTAATTTTTTTTCATCTTTTTTAGGAGGATAGTTTGAGATTTTTTCTTTCAGATAATAAACTACAAAGTTGCAGTGGTAGAAACTATTTTAGAAAAACCGCGTATATTAGTGCCACCTTATCAATTTTAGAAATTTTGTGATAAAAATTACAGAAATTATAGATAAGGATATATACTTTTAGATATACACAATAATCTCTTAATTAAAATTAATTTTATGAAAGAAAAAAATGTTCAAAGTTTATCCTAATTCTCCTTGTCCTCTAGGTGTGCGTAGCTCCTGAAATCCTTGATGATCAAAAATGCCAAATTATGAAATAGTTACGTGCGAACTTTTACGAGACAGATTAAATCGAGATAAGTACGATTATCCATTAAAAAAATATCTATTCTAATTTATGTTAACGTATTCCGATACGCGGTATCTCTGTGTCATAAAACTGACATTTCAGAATGGTATTTCGTTCGAAACACGACCCAAATGGCTACGTCTTACATTCGTATAATTTCTCGAAACAGAAAGCACGGGTGTGCGTTACAGCGGAGCCTTCGCTGTCGCGGATGGCCTTTTTATGGGATTACAAGACAGTGTCACCTCGCGCCAGCCAGGCGCAACGCCTAATGTCATCGCGGCTCGCGGTATTTACATAGCCTAGGCGTGGACAAGAAAATTCGCACTTTCGTAATCGCTTCAGCAGCGGGAAAGTATATAATGAAGCGACGCGCAACGTCCGCGCTCCGAAATCACTCTCTCGGAGTAAACATGTGCGCCCACGGGCACTAAGAGATAATTTCCGTTTCCGCGATGAACAGAGAAGCGTTACCGCAAAGAGAAATCAACTTGAAATATTATCGCGTTTGCGAAGTATCATCGAGCGAATTAGAAGGGACATTTCCCAAACGGAACAAAAAGTCACCTTGACATCAAAATAATGTCCAAGTGGTACTAAAATGATTGTTAAAAGTCACTTTTCGATCAATCACGAATCGTTTCGATGCCATTTTGACCCGTTGTTCCACTTGGGTTTGTACGACAAATTTAAAATCGCGGGTGCACAAATGACGCGCGAGATGCCTCTGCCTCGAAAGAGCCGTCAAGCGTAAAGGGTTAGAAACGGATTGTCAGCGTTGTCGGACTAAGACACGAAGACACAAGGTACTCACCGTAAGGATATCCTCGTGATTCACGACAGCCTCCTCTTGCGTAGCGATTCGCAGGTAAGTTCAGGCAGATGAGTCGAGCTCGGCGTGGTTATGAGGAGAGTCGCCTGCGCGGCTGGCCGTTGCCCCGAGTGTCAAACGGCAACACGGACAATGGCTCGTCCTGGCGCTCGCCGGCCGCATGTCAGAGGACAGAGACGCGTGCTCCGTGCGCTGCGAGACCGACCCGTGCGGCGTGGAACGAGAGGGAGAAGGAGAGAGAGAGAGAGAGAGA
>QKQZ01041896.1:0-26695 GCA_003595255.1 Solenopsis fugax
GCGTGCGTGCCCGCTCGCGTGCATGCATGCTTGCGTGCGTTCGTGCCTATAACAGAGTTTCATGATCGTTAAGTTTCCACCGGGTTCTACCCTGCTTCACGTCCGCGAACCCGACGCACGAAAACACTGAACGAAAATCCAGCAGCATTTGGACGCGTTTGTTTTCTCAGTCAAAGAAAAAAATTAATGATTTTTGCGACTGAATGACGTCCTTTTCTTTAATGACTTCTTTTTTAAACAAATGTGCGACAGGTCATTGCTTAAATTTTACAGTTTTCAACGAGACGTAAAGGGACGAATGTACAAAAGAATAAAGAGCGAAGAGAATTTTCATATTTACTCTGTCGGCAGAGCCTCCGAGAGTTTTATCGCAACTCACTTAGTTGATTCTTGGCAAACATTGTATGAAAAGTAGGCACCGGTAAGTAATGAACGAAGTATAATTTTATCTCATACTACTTTCTGCGGATAAATTATAATTTCAAATAAATTCCCGCGCATTGCCCCGCTCAAATGCAGCTTTTATCGCGTGTTTATGATTTGTAATCAGAAATCTGTAATTAGAAAATATCGTTGAGGAACAATTCATTCTACGTATACGTTCTACATATGTGATATATCTTCATGCAGAAATGATTGCAAGACAGAATATGATGCTTCAAAGATTACCTCGCTTGGCATATTATCCCGATTTTTACGGAATAATGTTGCATGAGAAGAGAAAATCTTCCGAATAAAAGTCACGCGATAGTCTCCAATTTTCGAGTATCGCATTTAGAATCGTCGCTACTTCCTGTCACGGTAGAATTTCCGCAATGTTTCTTATCGCGGCGCACCGCCCGAAAAACAATGTATTTATACAAATCAACAAATAGCTCAATTTCATATATAAGTATGCTTTGACGTAAATATCCATTCATTCCAGTATTTACATTAAATCTAACAAGAAAAGAAGTAGCTTTTTACTTAAATGTAAAATATATTTTTATATTTGGAGTAATATATAATGTTGTATAATTTATATAGAACTTGGAATCCAGTAAATGTTCTTCGCACAAATAAAATGATGGTTCTCAAAATACAATGTTCTTAAACATTTATGCTCGCTAGCTTTAACATATGTCAATTGGATGTTTTTTTGACAATAATGTTAACTCGTTTAATATGAATGGACATAATTAGCACATTCAAAGAAACCTAAGCAGATTTCGCTCTAGCCCCTTGCATCATAATTATGAAATTTTGGAAGTCTTGAACAATTTCACATACGAATCATTAAAACAGCAATTTACGGATTACATGTTGCCTGCTTTTCTAACAATTTCATGAATTTTGATTCGTTATCCAACGTATAATAATGCCTTATTTTTTAAAAGCAGGCGCGCTCTTGCAAAGAATCTTAATATCAAATTACAATCGAGAAGCTTTGTCTCTCCAATCGATTTAGGAATGATCTACTTGATGTTCCATCTTGTAATTTTTTTAAACTCTCGTATTAGATGTAGAAATTCGATACCTTTACGTATGTTAAAAGTATTTCAAAAATCCCAAAATGGAGGAAAAGATGTTTAAAATGGACATGTAATTGATTTAAAATGGACATGTAATTGATTCAATGTACAGGAACCGAATTTATTTCTATACCTAATAATGACCTAAATCACAAGCAACGATCTTCCATACCGCCCAAATTACAAGTGACGCAACGTCGGCGTTGCGTGGTCTTTTATAACATCGGCAGATGACTGTGATTGGTCTTCAAAGCGATGGTGGGGAGAAACACGCGTAAAGCAATCGCTATGTAGGAAGAGACTACATGAGGCCGGGACTCGACACTTTGCATTGCGTATCGTTTATGTATTTATGATGAAAAAAAACAATGGAAAAATTATTGTAAAATATCTTATGATACAAGTATATTGGTATTCTCAAAATTTTATTTAAACCAAATAAATATTATAATAAATATAATAAAGAGAAAAATCTGATTCAAATAAATTTCCGAACGTTTCAAAGTTTCGTACAGTACTCTTCACCTTAAGAGAATAAATTTGAGTTATTAATTTTTAAAAAATGTTCTGTTTCTATAGCATGTTATTTTGCATTATATGTTATAAGATGATTGAAATTACATAAATGTATATAAGGATGGGATATGTTGACTCATATTTAACGTTCGAATGATAAGTGTTTGTGTTAAGTATTTCTGTATCTGTAGTGAAGCAAGCTACAGTAAAAATACTTTAAATTTATTTTGCTGTAACAGCATTTTGCTAAGTATTCGATCATCACAAAATAACTTTACAAAACATACAATGTTTACAAGAAATACTTTATTTCTATTACATTTTTATTAATTTATTGGCATATTTGTCAACAACTTACATCGTAATATATGCCAATTAACCATCCTATTCCGGACAAATTTGCTACGATGTATATTCGTATTTTACTTGTTATAAAAAAGCTGTATCATATAGAATTATTCCTAGCATAAAAATGTAAAGAAAGATTCTCACATTAATAAAGTTTATTCATAATTGTTTAAAATATCGAATGCCGAAATTGTGAAAACTACCAACGAGACCAGCACCGGAATTCTGTAACTTTTAACGATAGTATCGTTATACTTGCAAATATTGTTGGCTTAGCTTATATATTTACATATACTTTAACATTTACATATAATTAAGTAAAGAAATATGAGTATATGCTTGTATCCTAAAAATTTTACGAAGATAAAAATTGTATAAAAGAAATCTTCCAAATATTCTAACATAAAAGCATCATATTAAAAAATTAAATTCGTTATGAAGAAATGTTATTCTGAATACAATGAATTATTTAGCTATATAAAATTATATGTAGTGAAAAGGATTGCGAACGAGATGTTCTTCGTACATGAAGAATATGGTGGCCCTAAAAAGGGCCGTTGTATTTGCTCATTTTGCAATTAAGCTTTCTTTTCGGTCTTCTTCGGCAGAAGTACTGCTTGAATGTTCGGCAGTACGCCACCCTGAGCGATGGTAACGCCAGAGAGCAGTTTGTTCAATTCCTCGTCATTGCGAATGGCCAGCTGCAAGTGCCTGGGAATGATCCTGGTCTTCTTGTTGTCACGGGCAGCATTTCCCGCCAATTCCAACACTTCAGCGGCGAGGTACTCCATCACTGCGGCTAGGTAGACCGGGGCGCCAGCACCGACGCGCTCGGCATAATTTCCTTTACGCAGAAGCCTGTGGATACGTCCAACAGGGAATTGCAATCCAGCGCGACTCGAGCGGGACTTCGCCTTTCCCTTAGCCTTTCCACCCTTGCCACGGCCAGACATGGTTGTAGTTCGCGAACGATGAGACTACGGAGCGATGTAGAGTGCACAATGTCTTGGCGAGTAATGTTTCCTGATTCCTCCGCAAAGCTATTTATACTGCGACGCGATGGCTTTGCTCGTCCAATGGCGTGACGCTGGACCGCTATGCGTCACGCGATTGGTGCGTCGTTACTATCGCTTTTTACCATACAACACAATTTTAATGTTGCTACTGTTTCTTCATTTTTAACGAGAGCGAACACGTCGTTCTTTAAAAAAATATAATAGTAAAATTTTGCTATCTGAAATGAATATAAAAAACCAATGACCAAAAAAATATCAAATTTTATATTTTGTCATAAAAATCAGCGGAATCACATTCACAAGAAAAGACAGATATAAAACGATTATTTATCTGTCTTCTCTCTGTAGTCGTATGTTATACAGTAATTAAAATTATCATATTAATTATTTTTCTTAATACAATGTTTGTGGTATTTTAAGGTCCTATATTAGAAACATTCCCAAGCAGAACAAATTATCATGATATCAAAATGACTCTAAAATGATGATCAAGTCATTTTTTGATCAATCACAATTTATTTTAATGGTTATTTTGATATTATCGTGACTTGTTCTATTTGGGTTATTATTACGATAAGCATTAGTTTAAATTTTAATAACATTTTTGATAAAGATTTTGATTTCTTTCCTTTATATATACATAAAATATCTATAAAATATTTATATAATATATAAAAAATAAATAGTAATAAATATTTTAAATATTTATTAGAAATATTGTGTTCTGTCTGTGGGTTAATTTTTATGATTAAATTTTTAACTTTAATTATGGTTATTTTTGAAACACAAACTTTAATTTATTAATGCTTTAATTTATTAACTTTTTTCCTAAGTTAAAAATTTATCTAAGTGAAAGAAAAAAATTATAAAACAAACATATTTCCACATGAAAACCAATATTTCTCGCTTTTTGTCGGCTTGAAGTGGTTCATTGACCAATATTAAATTGGGAACAAAAGTTTGTAGCGGTTTTCAGTAGATGGCGTTTGAACACGTGATGCATGTGGGGATAAAATATATATGGATTCTGTTTTTCCACATGTTCTTTTTTTCTCTGCGTGTAATACACCTAAGAAACAGACCGCTAAGCCAGTTTGAAGTTGCCTATTATATCATTTGTTTAACTGTTATTGAAAACTTCGAAAATAGTATTTTCATCAAAAACGGTTAACGTCTACTTTATATTATCATATTTGGTAAGTTTTATATTTTATAATCAATATCCTACTGTAATCATCCTGTATCCTCCTGTATCGAACATATTTAAATTAAGAAATTCGAAAACAGTGCTTTTATATTTTGGTTTCCATAACACTACGTTCCTAGAAAAAAACTTGTTAATGTTTATTACGTATAATTGGAGGTTATCTTCAAAATTATATCATCAAAAAATTGCCTTTGTCAGTTCATTAATTTCTCATAATTTTCTCAATTATTTGCTTTTTGTAATTTATTATATAAATTAATGTAACATGTCTAAGAAACGTATAAAAATATCTTGGACACTGACACATGTGATACAAAAATTTATAGTTTTAAAAGCTTGGAAAAAAAACTGAAGCTTTTAATTTTTTCTATGGATTTCCTTGGTTCTTTTCTCAAAGAAAGCAAAATTTATTAGAAAAATTCACATATAAGTTAAATTTTTCCAATACATTTTTGGAATAGTTCACTTACAATGAAGAAAATTCGTAGAAAAATTGCAAAAAAAAGTTTTTTTCCAAGCTTTTAAAACTATACAAAAATTAATTACTAAATATTTGATTTTTTGTTCTATGAAATTGAATGATGAAAACTTAATCTCTTTTGATATATGTGTATTTCTTTTAATAATCAATATTTGTTTTTTTATTTTCATTTAAAATTTAAATCTTAAATATTTACAGATTGTTAGATATATTAATAACAGACAAAATGATGACTAGAGCATCCAGAAGTGATCACTATATTGTTTGGATTGATCTGGAGGTATTAAAATCTTATAAATGATATCTATTTATAATGATTATAATGAAGAATACCATAATAATTAATATAGAAACATGAATTAATTATGTATTATTATATTTTTATAGATGACTGGACTTGATGTAGACAAAGATCACATATTAGAAATTGCCTGCCTCGTGACAGACAAAAACTTAAAGATTATCAGTGAAGATCTGAACATTGTAATACATCAGTCAGACACAATATTAGAAAATATGAATGAATGGTGTAAAGAAAACCATGCAAAGGTGAGCTTTTAACTTATATGGATGGTACAAACGCTCTTGAACTTTTTAGCTTTTGCAAATTGATATTTTCAATGATTGATTTGCAAATTGGGATTTTCAGTTCTATAACTTAATTATTAACATGTTTCAGACAGGATTAATTGAGAACTCTCGCTCGAGTACAGTATCATTGGAAGAGGCTGAGAAGACTGTACTTAACTTCTTAAAAAAATATATTCTTGAAAGTTCGTGTCCATTGGCTGGAAGTTCTGTGTACATGGATCGTTTCTTTCTACACAAATATATGCCGTTAGTTAATGAATACTTGCACTACAGGATTATCGATGTTAGCACAATTAAGGAAATTGCTAGGTAATAATCAATTTTTTATATTCATATGAGCAGAAATTCTGACTTTTTTTAAATGCAAAATAAACAGTTAATACACAGGAAAAAATGCTGTTGAATCAACAGTATCAGTAATTGGAAATAATTGGAAATATTTTGTTAATTCAATAACAACATTAATGAAACAAAGAGATTAAAAATAAAGACAATAACAAATATAGTTATAAAAATTTAGTTGAATCAACTACATATATTAGTGATAGCCTATGATTCAATGTTTAATTGAATCAAATTACGTTTTAATTTATATTACAGCACTTTTTTCAGTGTAAGAATCTACTACAAATGATATATGAAATGATTTTATTAGAACAATATGATAATGTAATTTTGTAATTTTTAGAAGATGGAATCCAGGTGTATTAAACTCAATGCCAAAAAAGAAACTCAATCATAGGGCTCTGGATGATATAAAAGAGAGCATTAACGAGCTAAGGCATTACAAAAAACACTTTTTAAAGGTGAATTGGTAATTTAATGAACGTATTTAGGCTGTGTTTAGGCAGTTTGCTAGCAGTTATTGCATCATTTTATCATTGTTCTACATCAAGAAACGGTAAAGGCAGAGTGACACAATTGCTCTCATAGTATCTACACCGAACGCAGTCTTAATGTCATATTTGATATTAAAAATTATATAGGGTAATTTTATTATGCATTTAATATTAATTTAGTACTCTTGCCCAGGTGGCACACAATATTTATGATAAATATTACTATTTACTTTTTTATACACATAAAGGAGAGAAATCATGAAGTCTTTATTCAAATTGTTATTAAAATATAGCCTACATATTTCGTATAACATTTATAGTAAGTAAAAAAATTAGTAAATTTCATATATAATTTATAAATTTTTTGTGATATTTTTGATAAATCTTTATGAGTTTTATGTTTTCTCTCAGTCTAAGATCATAAAAAATCTATGAAATATTTTCGTAAATATTTATAAAATATTTAAATAATTTATATTTTTAAATCTTTTATAAATATTGTATTGTCTGGATACATTAAAAATTATGTTTAATTGATTAAAGTGAGTGAGATAAGAAAGCCCAATACAATTTAAGTTGTAATTTATAAATTTAATAAAAAATAAAATTTGTAAATCATGAATGAGTGTAAACCTGTAAATGTCGATTGAGTGTGTGGATAGAAAAGTACTGTTTTTTTGAACATAAAATATAACAAATTTTATTTCTACATTGCCTGTATGAATTTTATGTTTTTATGGAGTAATATAAGTTCTATTTTAACTGAACTTGCACTGTTCACTTTTCCTCTTTCTCTTCGATATAGCCATAAAAAGAAGAAAGTTGAACGATGCATATGCATCGACCAATGAGCGTGCTGGAAATTCAAATGGAACAAACGTTTACATGACGTGACACTAGCGTCGTCCTGCGCTCTCTTTCGTGTTGAAGTTCCGCGATTGGCTGTCACCGAACAACGCAACTTCGCACATCGCCACCTGACGGCAATCGCGCGAAGTATCAATTTAAATTCTTCAACGGATAGCGTGGCTTCTGTCGTGCGACGTTTACAAATAGTAAATGAATGCGAAATAGAACGTGTTGTCGTTGACGAATGTGAAATCGTGCTACTAGCCGTCTTTTATTGTAGTGAGATATAATTACGCAAAAAATTATCCAAGATGAGTGATACACGCAATGCGAAGAAGGATAAGAATCAGCATATACAAGTTTTCGTGCGTGTTAGGTAGGTGACAATTATCATTTGTGATGCTGACGCATTATTGTTGCTGATTCCCTGCACAATAAAAGGCCCATTAAATTCTTTCTTGAAAGAAATTTTGAAAATCTTTACTCCTTGCTTGACAATCTTAATCTCTCTATTAAATAAAAATTTTGACCAATACATAAACATATTATTTATTTATTTTTTTTTATATCCTGATGTTGGCCTATTATCTCTATAGAGTAATTTTAAAATCTTTACTCCTTGCTTGACAATCTTAATCTCTCTATTAAATAAAAATTTTGACCAATACATAAACATATTTTTTATTTATTTTTTTTTATATCCTGATGTTGGCCTATTATCTCTATAGAGTAATTTTAAAATCTTTACTCCTTGCTTGACAATCTTAATCTCTCTATTAAATAAAAATTTTGACCAATACATAAACATATTTTTTATTTATTTTTTTTTACATCTTGATGTTGGCCTATTATCTCTATGGAGTAATTTCTTTTTAATAGGCCAATAAATAACAGTGAGAAAATTGGTAAGTCTTTTTCGGTATTGGATTTGCCATCTAATAAAGAAGTGGTTGTACATGAAAAGCAACAAAGCAACCATTCAAAGAAGTTCACTTTTGACAAAGTATTTGGACCTTCTTCGAAACAGGTAGAAATGTTTTTTTTTTATATTGTATAAAAAATTATATTTTTTATCATAAATGTTGGAAGAAATGTTTGCTTAAAAAAATAATTTGTTACTTATAGTTAGACGTGTATAATGCAGTTGTTAGCCCACTGCTCGAGGAAGTGTTGGCTGGATATAATTGTACAGTTTTTGCTTATGGTCAAACTGGAACTGGAAAAACATTTACTATGGAAGGTGTTAGCAATGATCCAACATTGCATTGGCAAAGTGTATGTTATATTATGTAAAATGATGTTAATTATTATAGCTATGTTCTAAAATTCACAGCCAGTACTGAAATCTATGGTATATGTAACATAAACTATAGATTTTCTGTACTGATAATGTATATTGAAACGTAATCTATATATATTTGCATATTTTTAATATTTTTAATATAAGAAAAACAACTAGAACTTCTTGATTAAGAAATAAAAGACCAGAAATTATAGGAGAATAGAATAATTTATAACAATTTTTAATACAAATATATATTTTTGAATATTGGATTAAATTTATCTTCCCATAAATTTATAAATGTAATTATAAATATGCCATATTTATAATACCAAACATGCTTATAATTTAGATGTATTTTTATACATGTAGGATACTACAGCTGGAATTATACCACGTGCATTGAGTCATTTGTTTGACGAATTACGTTTGTTAGATGCACAAGAATACACAATACGAGTTAGCTTTCTTGAGTTATATAATGAAGAATTATTTGACTTGTTATCACCTAGTGATGATGCATCTAAAATAAGGTAACATTACTATTCTTGTTAAAAAAAAAGAAAAATATATTAACAATGTTTGTGATGTTTATTTTAGGCTGTATGAAGATGCTACAAGAAAAGGTTCAGTGATCATTCATGGATTAGAAGAAGTAACTGTGCACAATAAACATGAAGTTTATAAGATCTTAGAAAAGGGGTCAGAGAAAAGACAAACGGCTGCAACTTTAATGAATGCTCATTCAAGGTTGCTGTCTTAAATTAACTGTTGTTTATTTTTAAAGCATTAAATTTTATACTACTTGTACATTTTTTTGTACTATACTTTTAGCCGTTCCCACACAGTATTTTCAATTACTATTCATATAAAAGAGAATACTATAGATGGAGAAGAGCTCCTAAAAACTGGAAAATTGAACTTGGTGGATTTAGCTGGCAGTGAAAATGTTGGAAGATCTGGTGCAGTTGATAAAAGAGCAAGAGAAGCAGGAAATATCAATCAATCATTATTAACTCTTGGTCGAGTTATAACAGCGCTTGTTGAAAGAGCACCTCACATACCATATCGGTAATACATAATTTGCAATAATACAATTTTATAAATGTAAATATATAAGAAATTAAAAAATAAATAACATTAAAATTTAATAATTACATAATAAAATTAATCCTATTTTTTATGTTTTACATTAACCAGGGAATCAAAATTAACAAGACTTTTGCAAGAATCATTAGGTGGACGTACGAAAACGTCTATTATTGCCACCGTATCTCCAGCAAGCATAAATCTTGAGGAAACTTTATCAACGCTGGATTATGCTCACCGTGCAAAAAATATCACGAATCGTCCTGAGATCAATCAGAAACTATCTAAAAAGGCATTACTTAAAGAATATACAGAAGAAATTGAGAGACTTAAGAGGGATCTGTTAGCGGCGCGTGAACGAAATGGTGTGTATTTGGCATATGAAAATTATAATGAGATGCAAGCATTAATTGAAAATCAAACTAAGGAAATTGAAGAAAAAATAGCTCACATTAATGTACTTCGAGAAACTATGGAGGCTAAGGAGGTAAATACACAATGATCAACTTGAACTTTGTTATAATAATTAATACTTATTATTCTAAATTTTATTTTTGTTTAGCATATATTTAATGAATTACAAACAAAGCACATCGAACAAACTAATTATCTACATGAAACCAAGGAACAATTGGAAACTACTACACATGTATTGAAATCGACTGAAGCTCGTTTACAAATAACAGAACGTGAGAAAGAGGAACAGTGTCATTTAGTGGAAAAGCACGAGTTCACAGAGAAACAACTTTTGTCGCAAGCACAAGCACTCTTAGGTGTAGCTGATACTGCAACATCTGATGTAAATAAGCTCCATGATAAAATTTTTCACAAAAGGTAATTACATTTTTTATATTATCACTAATATTGATATTTTATAATGTAGATAGTATTAATGTAATTATTTTAAAACATCTTTGATATGTCCACAGACGATTAGAGCAAGAAAATGAACATATCAGTCATCAGTTTCGAAGTGCCATTACAAAACAATTTCAAGATGTGGAAAATAATGTTGCGGTTTATACACAGAAATTTATAGGGTTTTGTACTTCTATGAAAAATGACATTGGTAAGTAAAATTATTAAGAAGCGCGCACACGCGCACGCACGCACGCACGCACACGCACGCACGCACACACACACACACACACACACACACACACAGACACACACACACACACACACCCATCTCAAGTTTGGGAAATGTGTTACTTGTAATACCGTTACCATTTTTGTTACTTTTTTCGGTAACAATCGTTACTTTTTTTTCTTCCACTATGATAAATATGAAATATATATATTTTACATTTTTACAGATTTGCAAATGGAACTGCTTAAAAAAGATATTGGTTCTATAATCTTCCATATGTCAAATGATATTGTTAATAAAGAAAAGGTAGCAATAGATAAATTCACAGAGAACATAAATAATTCGGTAAGTTATTTACACATATAAAACGTAATAAAAAAGAATGTGTATGACAAATTTCTTTGATTTTTTTTATTTCTTTAATTTCAATTTTAGTACAAATACTATCATCAGTGGCTAGATACAGAAATGGCACATTCGTCTGACATGACTCAACGTGAACACAAATTTTTGAATGACATATCCCTGAAACTGACATCAAAAATGAGAGATTTAATAGAAATTAATAATATGGAAATTGTAAAGAACTTGCACCATTTAAATGATAACGTATCTCAGAGGTTTAATAAATTATTAGAGTATAAAAATGAATCGATAAGACAACTTTGTAACTATAGGTTACAAGAACGTGACAATTTGTATAAAAATATAGAGGAGATAAAACAGAATATACAAGCAATTCGTGAGGGTGATGGTAAAATTATGGAGGAACAAGAAAGATTTAAAAAGGTATAACTTAGTAATAATTCTCTCCAATAAAATTATTATTATATTACTTAATTGATATTTTATTAATAATATTTTTGTGTGTATCTTTTGATTAATATTTTTTTTTACTTACAAATTATATATTATCTTTATTTTACAGTCATTTGAAAATCTATGGCTACAATTTAACAAATTAAACGAAAATGTAACAGAGAACTATTCCACCACATGCACCACTTTAAATCATGTTAATGAGATTTGCGATAGTACAACTAATGATATTCTTAGTAACTATCACAATGCTGTTGAGAGAAATAAGACTTTTCAGCAAAAAATTCAGGATGATATAGACATACTCAAAAGTGATGTTGAATCTAACATGGAAAAGGTAATTTTTACTTTCCATTAATTTCCAAATTATTTAGTACTTCGAAAAATGTAAATAATATAAACAAGATATACTAAAATGTATATTATACTAAATGTGTGTATATTATAAAATATATATTAAATATATATATATTTTATCTTATTAGAATTGGACATTAGCAGAGCAAGTTGCAGTACAAAGCCATAATTTGACTGATGAACTTCAAACTGACTTCAATAATTACTGCGATGTATTACAGCAAGATAAACTACATGTCGAAGATAACGTGAAACAAATGGAACAGAAATTCAAGGAAGATAATTCTTCTTTTGTTGGATCTGTCAAAGTACATATATCTTACATATCATTAAAATGATTTGTCTTATACAGACTTAGAGAATATATCTAATCTTTCTTTTTATAGAATATGTATAATGTATTACTACAAGAAAGTCATAATCATAAAAACCTTGTGGAAGAATTAAGAAAGAAAAATCTACAAGGATCTATAGAATTGAATGATAAGCTTATGAGTGAAAGTAATAATTCGTCTGCCTATAATGACCAAACAATTACAGAACTGCATTCAATACAGGAAAGAGTTGGAAAATTCCTTGAAGATTTACGACGTGACACACCAACAGGTAAGTCTCCGGGGGGTTTTTTTTTTGTTGTTTATATGCTCATTCGATTGCATGTATCTTCAACCCCCTTAACAAATTTTGTGATTATAATTCCCAATAATTATATAATCGTATTCCATCACGTAGCATATAATGCTACACATCGTCTTTGTCCGGTTTTTGTATAAGTTACTCAATTTAATATTCAATTTAAATGAATTAGATTTAGTTAAATTTCATTCTTTTTATTACTTCTCAGGTTCAACGCCGGCAAGAAAAGAATATCAATATCCAAAACACCTTGTTGCAACTTCGCCACATGAACGAATCCTTCAGAGATTCAGAGAAACAAGAAATTACCTCGAAGATTCTGACAATGAAGTATAAACATGATTTAAATATAAACATCATTTAAAGATTACATATCTCTAAAGAATACGTTGTTAAAATTACTGAGAACATATATATATTTACAGGACACAGTATTGGTCAATAATAATTCGCCGAAGAAGAAATGTCCAAATGCAAATTAAATCAACTGGTAATCAGTTGCATTTTATACTTATACATTAAAAATTAGTTAATTATATTAGGTTAAATTAGGTTTATAGAATGAACTACGGATATTTTGATACAATGTAATTAACAGAATTAATTATAAATAAATTTTAACAAAATTATAAATAAATTAAAAATCATTGATATAATTCACAAATTTAATTTTACAAATCTATTTCTATATAATTATACCGGCTATATAATTATCCTACGACTATTTCGATTTACGAACCAAATTTCTTTTACGACCGGTACGGTCGCAATAGGTTTTTTTTATTATTTTTTTTTTCTTAAGAGATTTTTATTCTTAAGAAAAAGTTTTGTCATCTTTTAAATTGAAATCTATATTTTAGTGATAACAATTATTTTATATAAAATAAAACGTGTTATTTTAAATGACATGTACAATATATAATATAGCGGCAGTTTAGTATCTTAACTCTATATTGTTATTCGATTTACGATCTATTCGATGTACGACCAGTCTCGGAACATCGTCGTAAGTGTAAAGGGATATCTGTATATTACATTATATACATAAAAAGTGTCTGTTTTGATTTAGTATTAATATATAAATTGGGCATTAATACGAATTGACTACATAATTAATTTTTATAATAAACGTAAGTAAACATTAGGCACTTCAATTAAATTGGAATTGAATTTAATAATTATTTCATGATCTTTTTAATTATTTCAAACTGTTTTGCAAACTAGATTTTACAAACTGTTTCTTATCTACATATGTAAATGTAAATTCCCTAAATTCTCAAGAAATTTTAATATTGTAACATTTTCAAGGAAATAGAAATAATTTATTACATGTATGTGATACAAAAAAATTATTGAATAATTTTGAATTTATGTACAGAATTATACAAACATTAAAATTGTATACTATAAATAGAAAATATCCGTTTTGTTTATGGTGTAGGTGTGAATGAAAGATTCATCGGCGATAATTGACTTCCAGGTGTTGCATCTGTTCGCGATCTTTGCTCAATTACAGGATCTGTTTCGTTCATATCATCCACCTAAAAAAATAAAATTGTATTGTTTTGCTAATTACTATAAAAAAATAAAAACTATTATACCTACCACCATAGAAGTTTCTTCCACTTTAGTTCTTTTTTCAGCGATAACTCTTAATAGCACTTTCGCTTCTTCTTTTGTTTCATCAAACTGAAGACATTTCTGTGCATAAAGATTAGCCTGATCCAATTGCTCTTTCTTTAAGTGATACTGGGTGAGATATTTATATGCATGACTCAACTCTGTTCTATCGACACTTCGGAATTCATCCGCTACAAAATCTGTATAAGCTGCCGCTGCATGGTCGTGTTCTCCTAATTTCTCATATAACCTGTAACAAAAAAAAATTATGTATACACACATACAATTTCTATCATAACGTACTACATGTGAGATACATACGTTGCTAATTTTAAGAGTGCCATTCCTTCTATATCACCCACGTTGCATGCCTTATAATAACATTTGAGTGCATCTTGAATTTTATCCTGCTTTTCGTATGCTTCGCCCAAAGCTAGAACCATCCTGCTGTCATGGGGCCTTAAGAGTTGAGCTTGTTTATAATAATAGAGACCATAAAATGGCATTTTCAAGATTTCATAAGTCTGACCCAAGCCATACCATGCTCTATAGTCTCGTCTGTTCACCTCTGGCAAGTTGAGAAATATAAATCAAAGATGTGTGATATGTTCCCAAGTACGCAAGCAATAAATGTTCAAAGAATTTACCAATTGCCTGTCTATAACTGTGAATAGCTCCATTGGTATTTTTCATTTCCATAAATTCATGACCTAGCAATGTCCAAGCTGACAAATATTGCGGATTCATTTTTAACGCTCTGTGAAAATACATCACTGCCTTTTGATGATCAGCTCTTAAGCTGTAATAATTTCCTACACAAAAAATTGTTTTTATCTCTTAAGGTATATCTCCTTAAATGCAACACTGTTATGCTTATATCTTTCAAAGAATCGTAATTAATACTTACCAACTATACAACAAGTCTCTAATCTATATTTATCTATCTCAGTAGCTCTGTGTGCCAGATCTGCTAGTTCAACTTTCATCTCTTTTACATAAAGTAGATTCGAATATGTATCCATATTATCGAGGCAATATGGATCTTCATCTATTATTCTTTTAAAAGTTTCTATTGCATTATCAGCATCTAAAATAAGAAATATTTATATGACACACGATATCTATAGACATAGATTTGGAAACATATGTATATGTTACTTTATAATATAAACAATATAACAAATTTAATTAAATCTTAAAATTAATTCATATAATCACATGACAGGTGATTAACTCAAAATTTTTCACCAAAGACTAAATAGTTACTTATTCTAAATATTGAATCTCTAACTCACCTCTTCTATAATGCACGGCAATTGCAGTTTGGGCTAAAACATAACCATTTTTCTGAAAGCCCATTGATTGTAGTTGGTAATATAACTCTAGACCCTCATCTATGAGCTGCAGTTCTAAGTACATGTGCGCCATAAAGAAGTTTTTCATCCAATGATTTGGCAGGCACAAGCTCTCCAGTTTCTCCCTGTCTGTAATTAATGCAGCCAATTCTAGCCATGCACCCCAATGCATAGGTTCCTTATGTATAGATTCCACTAGAACATCTATCGCCTCTCTAGTAAGCTGCAGCTTCTTCAGCGTCACACCAAAAAGATACAACCCATAGCCATCCAGCCTTGATGCTAAATGATCCGACCTTAAATCAGCGCAAAGATACTTCAGAGTTTCATTCTTCAGAGGATCCGGCGGCACGTCTGTCATATCATCTATCTTCTTCTTCTCCCCTGACAAATAACGCGAATACAAATGTAGAAATCTGATTTTAGGGCTCATGCACTCCATCGTGAAGTACGCCGCTCTGTCATATTCCTTCAGATCGAAGTACGTTTTAGCCAGGTTGTAGATATCCTCCGGCTCGCCGATTTCTGTCTTGATTTCTGTAGTCAGATCGTGCTCGTCTATCTCTACAGTTTTCAACGAATAATTCAATTCCGCTAACCTGTAATAGAACATGAATATAAAACTCCCAAAGGTATACATGTAAATAAATTGTGATGTATTTTATTCGATCAAAAATTCACGTGCCATTTGGTGGTATGCAGCAAACCGCGCTGGGAACATTCGTGTATCGCGTGCAGAAGGTCCGTCTTAACCTCTTTAAGATTGAACTGAACCTGCATTTTGCTCGGCTTGATCTTGTCCTACGTTACGTCGTTTACGAAAGTAACAGCACTTAACATAAACATGCCTCAAACAGCCAGAAATAAATTCTCGCTTAAGTTAATTTTTACATCTCTCAACATGATCTGCTCATACCGGTACACTCTATTTACAATATTGCCATGCCTAGTGTGTAAGCAAAAATGTTCGATACATACTAAAGGTTGCTGCACATGAAATTGTTTAAACGAGTGAACAAAATATAAATATATTTGGAAGACAAAATAGCGTATTTTTGGCTGAATAATGAGATAATATTATTTAACAAAATATGTATTGGATATTTCATCAGCTAGGACGCTTGCACTGTGCTTTCGTACTTAAAGAGTTTCATGTGCATTTACTTCTTCTATTATGCACTTGTGTGATTTTTGGTCTTCAATGTGTAGATGTAAATATATAGTTGTGGATGTGGATAGAACATGTGGAGCAGAGGTTAGAAAATAAACTTGACAGTTACCGAGATCTGCTCTAAATTATAAAAACAAAAATATTTATTTAAGAATATAATTCGAATATAATGTCTGCATATCGCCTGATTTCATGGGTAAGTTCATCATAAATAAAATATTCCAGCTTGCCATTCGTCATTTAGCAAGAATTTTCATCATATATATGCGCACGTTGCATGCATGTCATTAGATCGAATCTACCCAAGGAGAATAGAAAAGTCAAAATAATGTCAATTTGACGTCATATTGATCAAATTTACATAATTTTTTTGATAATTTGATCATAATTTATAGTTAATATGTCATTAAATTAATACATTTTGACTTTTCTGTTCTCCTTGAGTATTGAATATATTCTTGGTGAACATTTTTCTCAGAATTTTTATATGAATTTGAACATTTTTCAGAAATACTAAGAAAAGTCTACATCTTTTCTTAAAAATTTTCATATGTGTGAATTCTGAAGTTCTAACATTTCTCATTCTGTAACTTCTGAAAAAATCTTAAACATTTTTAGATTTTATCAAAAATTATACTTATAAATATTTCTGAAATGTTCCAATTCATATAAAAAAATATGAGAAAGTTATAAATTATACAAAATTCTAAAAAATTATATGAAATATTTTAAGAAAAATTTTCATCATGAATATCTGAACAAATGTGTAAATGGAGCTAACTTTTGCTGTCAAAGAATTGAATAATAAATTTAATACTAAGATAATTGTAGAGGAATTGTTCTTGGAAAATATCAGAGATACATTTGGGATAACATTGTTAGCCTAATCAAAATTAAATGTATCAAAAATTCCTAATATGTATTAATTTCTTTCAAGTTTTTCTTCTTTAATCTTTTTCAATTCTAATCTCAATCCTGATTTACATGTAAACTTTGGAATTATAGTAGAGATCTATATTATTTATTGTTTTTTTAATTTATCAATGATTTTGAATATCCTTTGATTCCTGCAGATTCATATAAGTGCAGTCAGTATGTAAATAGTATTTTGAAATAATATAAAAAATGTATCTAAAAATTAAAAATTTTTATCTTTTTTTCTAAAAACAATATTAGATGAACATATGTAACAGCATAATCAAAAGTAAAAACTTCTTTGAGAATAGAATTAAAAAATGAAAGTAAAACTGCATAATGTATTTCTCATTTTCAATTTTTGAATACAATTGAATTCTTGAGATGCTAAAATATTGGAAAATTTTAAACAAATAAATTTTCAAAATATAAATCTATGTATAGCAGATTCGAAAAATCTAATGAATGTATTTTGCAGGGTGCCAATTCCCATGGTCAATTAGGACAAGGTTTATTATCCGAGCAATTTATTCTATCTCAAGAAGTTGATTTATCTGAATCTTCTCTAAGGCCAGAAGCCATAAAAAAAATTATTGGTGGTGCTGGACACACACTGATTTTGGACACAGATGGACGCGTTTATTCCTGCGGATTGAACACCAAATGTCAAGCTGGGAGTGCTAACGTGGAGCAAGAAAACATTCTGACATTTCAGAGGATATGCGCTCTCGAACATGAAATAATGATAGACGTCTGTTGTGGATGGGACAGTTCTGCGGCATTAACGAAAAACGGCGAGTTATATGTATGGGGTTCTAATCGTTATGGGCAATTAGGTTTGGATCCTTCAGAGTTTCCTTCAATATCGCATCCCCATAGAATCTCCTTCAGTGAAAAAATAAAGAATGTTTCAATGGGTCTACGACACACCGCAGTAATAACGGAGAGTCATGAAATCTATATTTGTGGATCGAATAACAGAGGACAATTGGGCTTAATTAATCCAGAAACCATGGAACCTTACATTTGTCTTGGTACCTTCACCAAAGGTATATAACAAATTATCGAACTTTGGACAATTTTTGCCCTGTAAAAATAAGTTAAAGGGCACTAAATAATTGATAAGGATATTAAATTATTGAAATATTTCTTCAAAATCTTTTAACATTTATAATATTTTTATATTATTTTTTAAATTATTTCTCTTATTTTTTATTACTTTTTTAATTTTTCTAGATATTTATTTATATTTTCAATATTTATCACTATTATGCATTTATTGCGTAAGATTTTATATATTTTATATCATTTATTTCATCACTTGTAACTTAAATACTTGACTCCTATTCTGTTGAAAATACTCTGTACAGTAAAAAAATGAAAATGTTTTGTTTAATTATAATGCAAATAAACAGTTGCAGAATGGACGATGCAAGGAAACGTGGAGAATGTTGCCTGCGGTCAGTATCATACTGTCGTCATAACAAAAAGACAAACGTACAATATGTACGTTTTTGGTGACAATAAGCATGGGCAGTTGGGATTCTTTCCTAAGACATCATCTGAAACACGAATATCGCAACCTATTTGCATTCCGCTCTCCGAAGTACAACACGATGCAGCAATTCAGATTCATACAGGCTGGAGCCACGTAAATATCTTGAATAGTAAGTAAACCAAATTCATTTTGTTTTCGCTACATATAATACAATGTTTACATACATGTTGGAACATTTGATTTTAGACGGTACTATTTTTTCGTGGGGAAGAAATGATTATGGCCAATTGGGTCGTTCTTTCTCGAAACCACAAAATGAACTTTCTACGGAAGAGAGACTTCAATGTGTTGAACACATCCCAAAAATCGTTCAACTTTCAGTTGGATCGGAGCATAATATTGCCTTAACTGGTAAATTAGATAATACAATAAACATCTAAGCAGATGTTGCATTTGCTAAACAAATGAGAGATGCGTCAAATAATTACAATTTTATATAATTAGGGCTCTATATTTTTAATCATCACCAATTTTTATATTCTTATTTTCTTCTTTTAAACGAAGACTAATGTAAATTTCTTTAAGCTTCAAAAAAAGCATGAAATGGAGTAAAAATATTTAAAAAATATTTTAATATAATAATACGTCATAATAATTTTATTTTATAGATAACGGAACAGTGTTATGCTGGGGCTGGAACGAGCATGGAAACTGCGGTAACGGAAAAACAGAGGATGTTTTGCGGCCAGAATTTCTTCCAATTCCATCTAATTTCGTAGCTGTTCTTGTTGGTGCTGGTGCAGGACATTCATTCGCTGTGATAAAAGACACTGGTTAATCACGATATTGTTAACATATTAGTGCAAATTTGTTATTTATTAAATATTTAAATCTTGTACCAATGCAGTATTTTTATAAATATATCTTGATATTGTACCTGTCAACTTGTTATTGCATTATTGTAAGGCAAAGCCAACCTTTCAAATCAATAATACAGGTTTTCGTATTCATATCTCACACTTTACATAAAGTGGATAAAATATTTTAAATAAGCTTCATTTCTCTAATATAGGCTACGGTCCACTTGACGCTACAAATGCTTCGAAGCATTCTTTGATTGGTCAATTTGTAAAATTCTTTGTTCTGATTAGTTAATCAAACGCTTCGAAGCATTTGTAGCGTCAAATGGACCGCAGCCATAAAGATTACATACAAATACAGAAAATTTATAAGGATATATATGTTTAATTTTATTATATAGGTAAAATAGGAAAACATATCTAGATTTTGTGGAGAAAATATAAAATACCAGTCGGAATAGAACGGAAAGTTACAATAAATAAATTGAATCACCCCTCATGAAACAGTCAGAAACCTATAATCAACCCCCTGCGTAGTTAACCCGAAGGGAATATAGGAAACGCATGTAACTTCAGCTGCGGCAATTCACCACCTGCTAGTAGGCAACTGTCAGCGATAGCGTGCGGTAACGAACCAGCGACTGAAATTGTTTTTCGCTTCGCGAGACATTATCGCGGTGGAGAAATCCGAACCACGAAATAGTTCGTCGAATATTTTACGAAATTCGAGAGAGAGAGAGATGCTTCGAGCACGTTCGCAAAGCAGCTTATAGTAAGTTATTATGCAACATCGTAAACGTGGTTTTTTTTAATTTTCTGTCGCTGTTCACTGATCGTAAAAACGAACCATTAAATTAAATGACTGTTCTTTTATTTGCTAGCGAGCAGGAAGCAAAGTTTGTACAAGATCGCATAACGGGCGTAGAAAAACACTTCGCCGAATTGTGCACGATATTTGCGGCATTCACCAGAAAAGCTGCCAGGTGCGCTCCACTGCTATGACCGATAAACCATATCGATTATTTTTCCTTAGTAACACACTCTCATTCATATTGTTTTGACGACGATTCGTCCTGCTCCGTTCGCTATTCATCAGCTTATTTTTTTCAGATTGCGTGATAAAAGCGACGAGCTGGCTAAAATAATACAAACTTATGCAGATTCGGAAATCATAAATCGATCGCTGAGCACCGGGCTCGCGAATTTTTCCGCAATGTTATCAGTCATCGGTGATTATAGGTGAAACTAGTTTTCTGTTTCAAATAATTCTACTTTCTTCGCAATGCATAAAAAAAAGAAAAATGTTAATTTTTATTGTAAATAATTATTTTATTTGGTGTTGGCACTGAGGAAACCTATCTGAAGAAGTAAACGTTATTTTTACTTACATTAAAACAAAAAAAAAAGATTATTTATATGTTAAACAATCTTTCTATGTTAAACAATCAAGGATTTTTACTCCTCACCGAATGCAAAAGATAAAAAGTCTGTTTAAAATCCCTTAAAAATCTTGTTCTATTTGCCTATGTTATTTCTATTACATTTTATTTTGTTTCAACATTATTTCAATTTATATTTCCACTTTAAAAATTATCGATTTGTGCTTTACAGAGATGCGGAAGTACAAAGATTGGATGCCAAGGTGATTGTACCTCTTTCACAATACGCAACGATTTGCAAGCATGCTCGCGATGATGTGAAAAACACTTTTGCAGCACGCGACAGAGAACTTACGAGACGAAGACATCTGGACAAGGTTCGAGAAAGAAATCCCAGGAACCGCCAAATGATAGTATCCTTATGATTAAGAAATTTCATTAACATTAATTAAAAAATATATACATAATTATTTATTTATTATAATGTATAGTTAATTATAATTAAATTATAATTATTTTATAATTATAATTAAGATGGATATTGGTAAAATAATTTCAAAGTGATCTAATTAGTTTGTCATTTCATCATCTTGTGAATCAAATTGTTATTATAAATCTTTAACTAAAAAAGAACATTAGTCACAAGCCGAATCGGAGCTGACGAAAGCGTCCATTGAAGTATCTAGAGTGGTAAAAGGACTGGAGGAACAGATCGACTCGTTCGAACGACGAAAGTTGCACGATTTGAAGTCCATACTTTTAGATTTTGTTACCGTCGAATTAAGCTATCACACAAAGGCTCTTGAGCTTTTGACCAAAGCGTACCAAGATGTTGCAGCTATTGACGAAATCAAAGATATTGAGGTGAGACTGAAGACTCAGCTTTTTTCTTCAAATCTCATTGTGTTAAAGTTAAGAAAAGAATTATAAAATTTACGAAACATATCACAATTGCATCTATATTCATTACAAGTGTAGTCAATATTATTTATCGTTTGACGTACAGGACTTTCAAAACGCGAGAGGAGAGATGAATGGGGTAAACTTTCTTCAAATTGATATTTGTTATTATGATTCAATGAAACAGGACTGACATTTCAATATTAACTTTATTATTATCAAATGCAATATTTCGCATTATTCAAACAAAGCATTACTTCGATACATCTAGGAATTTCGAGAGACAATGAGAGTTTCTGACTCTGTCGCAAGATTAGACACGGTGGGCAGAACTTCGTTTCGACAGGCTTACTCGTTAACGAATCTGGCTACTCGACTCGCATCCTCGCCCATGGCGTCGCAGAAATCGGCTAATCGAGGAACCGAATCTGCGGTAAGTAAAAAATGCGAACACACGTCGCTCGATAGTTCTAGAATTTCTTGAATTTTAATAGTACAATTTTAACGGTCTTACAAACATTTTAGGATTCCATACGCACCGCATTCACAAACTCTTCCGAGTCGGTTCAAGTCGAAGAATATCCAGACAGCACAGAGGAGACGGAATCGGAATCGATTCAAGAGAAGCCTGTGAGAACTAGGCAAAAATCTATGTAATTTCAATCACTCTTTTAATCCCCTTGCCTTTTTATCTTTTTAGAAAAAAGTTTCGAAACGCGCCGGATACAAAGTAAAGAAACGCTACATTCTCAGACCCGTTCCAGCGATTCCTACATGTCAGAAGTCTTTAATATCGTCTATAATATACCGCGTACCTTATAGACTGAACAAGACAAAGTGAACATTTTTCTTTTGAAGAATGCGCATTTATACCTTTCGTATCAG
This sequence comes from Solenopsis fugax, assembly GCA_003595255.1. Lineage (NCBI taxonomy): Eukaryota > Metazoa > Arthropoda > Insecta > Hymenoptera > Formicidae > Solenopsis > Solenopsis fugax. The sequence continues at coordinate 23,215 of QKQZ01041896.1, forward strand.
TTTAAGAGTCGATGTAGATACACAACATTGTTTTTAATAAGACAAGAGTAAGCTAAAAGTGACATTAAAAAATAACTCGCATTTTACTGAAGCTGCATAATCTAATCGCTAGGTCAGTTTAGTCGGTATCTCGGTTTGCCGTACGAGAATTCTTTGAAAATAACATAAAAAACAGCATATTTTTAAAAAAGTGTAAGTTTATTTTCTGTAACAAAAGGATGGGCGTCTCACTATCGGTATACATTTCTGTTCCGTGAAAATAAGTATGGTTGGTACTTTAGATAAGTCGTTACTTATAGATCAGTGCATTGAGGAAAGGATGAGCTTATTTATCACCTCCTTCGACCCCTGCTTGCGTCATTAAGTCCGCGATATTTTTTTCCAAGTCGTCTATTCTGTTGCCCATTTCATCTAGTATTTCTTATTAAGGAATAATAAGATTTTATATAATTGTAGCAACGATATTAATACTACAAATAAATATATTAACGTGGATAACATCTAATTAAGTTAATAAGTAACTCAGGCAGCACATAATATTTATAAATATTTATAAATATTTATTACTATTTATTTTTTTTTTTAATATTGTATAAATAATTTATATTTTATATACGCGAAGGAAAAAAAGTATAAAATTTATTCAAAATGTTATTAAAATATAGACTACATATTTTTTAGAATATTTATGATAAATAAAATAATAAAAATTTATAGTAATAGCAATCTCATATGTTCGTTATTTCTAAACAATAGAATAAAATAGAAAGATAGGTCAGTAAACGAGCAGTAAGAAGGATATAACGATTATAATATTTCTTAACACAGCATTTAAATATAATAAATGGAATGTTTTGACTTGACTTATTGTTAGTCATCTTCAGCCTATAATTTACATAAACTTTGAATGAAATATAAACATATAAAAATATGAAAATATAAAATATGCAAATAAATATATAAATAATGAATACATACATAAATTGACACATATGTTCCTGATTTCAAAAAATAACAAAATTTAATCTTAGTTTATGGACTATGATATTATCGAATTGTTTTATGAGAAGACATTATGAAAGGCAATACTTCACTAAGATTGCGATAAATAGAAGAACACTGATATGCGTCGAACAATCTCGATGTTTATTATTTTCATATTTACATTTCGTTCAAAGTTCATATTATATAAGTTATTTGAAAATTGATATAATTAGTCAAGTCAAAACGTTCCATTTATTATATTTAAAAACTGTTATGAAATTATAATATATTCGTTATATTCTTTTAATTGTTTACTGACCTAACTTTTTATACCATTCTGTTATTTAGAGTAATATTTTATGTATATTTTACAAATATTTTTATGTGGTATTTATAAATCTTTATGATCTGTGGACAGATCTATCTAAGGACACAAAAGTATTTCAATCTAAGAACACAAAAATATTTATGAAATATTTGCGCAAATATTTATAAAATATTCAAGTAATTATAAAAATATTTTGTAAATCTTTTATAAATATTGTGTGCTGCCTGTGGGAAAGCGTAACATATACACAATTAAAAAACAAATATAGCTCCACATTGGATACCCATACAGTACAGAAGCTTACACAAATATAATTGTAATATTGTTGCAACATTGCAACAATGTTGCTGCAAGCTTGTGCTATATGGGTAGTTACATAAAAACTGTGCATGTATTTAATTTCTTTTAATACTAAAGTCAGACTATGTATTAGAGATTAAAGCTTACGAATTTGCGATTAGAATTCAAACAATCAGAACAATTAGAAATTAAAATTATGATTGGTTGAATTCTAATCTTCAATTTGCAATCCTCAATCTCCAATGTATACATCTGATACATCTTAAAAATTATATGGAATATAAAATTTCTAAAATAAAAATATATAACATTTTCAAGACACAAAGACACAAAATTTCCTTCCAAATTATAGAAACCAATAAAAACCAAATGTCTCATACAAAACTTAACAGAAAAAAAGCAGCTGCTGTTGCCTTGTTTCTACAATTTATTATTTACGTTAAGAGGGAGAAAAATAAGCTACTTAACAATAATATAGCAGAAAAAACTGACATATACTATGCAGACAAACAATTACGTGAGATTCCATGAGCAAAGTGCCTACACGGAACATTCCAAAATGCCGCCTCAACAGCAGGCGTCGTTTTAAGGTTAGGCGCAAGAAAAAGGATATTTCTTCCTATGATCTGGTCGGACATGGTCTGAAACTTGTCCTGCATGTTCTGCAGCAGCGTTTGCACCTGTAAAGGAGTCAACGTAGCGTCAGGGTCGTGTCGCGACGGATCGTCCCCGGATGCGTCATCGTCATCCCGTGCGTAAATACGCGGACTCACGTATTGCGTCAGCTCCTGCATGTTCTTCGGGTCGGCGTTGTTGCCCATACCGTAGCTGTCGACCTCCTCGCCCTTGTGTTCCTGCTTGATGTCGGCCATCCTCGACGCTCGTGACCGGCAGGAGGGAGGAAAACGAAACGAGAATTAAAGCTCGGGGGGAACTCTCTCGTCCGGCACGGTCCGGTCCACGCAAATGGAACCTCCGGAGCAGGCAAGCGCGTGCGACCAGCGAGGCGACGTACGTACGTCGCCGTACCTTCTCGCTGCGTGCTTTACACCCGCAGTCGCGACTCGCGACGGTGACGATCAGTGCCAAGCGCCGTCGATCGATCCAACAATGCCGTCGTGTGATCCCCGATATCCCGAACGACGATGAAACCGCCGCACCGGTGTTGCGGAAAACTTGGAAATTGAATTTTCAAACATATATCTCTCTTATTATTGTACGATTTCCCAGACAGCACACAATATATTTATAAAAGATTTACAAAATATTTACGAAAATATTTTATAAACATTTTTTGTGATTTTAAATTAAACAGATAAAGATTTATTATAAAAATCACAAAAATATTTATAAAACATGTATGTATAGTCTATATCCCAGCAAATGAAAATGAAATGGATAGAAATGAATTTATTTCGACATTTTCGAATTCACGCTTCAGTTTTTTCAAATTCATTTGAATCCAAATAGTAATATAATGGAACATGAATCCATCCGAATTCAAAATGATGAATAGCGTATTTCATATTTCAATTCATTTGAATCTATTTGAATTCAAAAATACTTTATAAAACACGAACTTGAATAAATTAAAATGAATTGCAATTTTCAATTCAATTGAATTTATTTTCGTTTATTAGAATTTTAATAACATTTTGAATAAAGATTTTATGACTTTTTTCGTTAGTGTATATAAAATATCTATAAAATATTTATATAATATTTAAAAAAACAAATAGTAATAAATATTTATAAACATTAATCATAATTATTGTGTACTATTTAAAAAGCTCTCTTTCCAAAAATTTACATTATTCCACATGTAGATAACTAGTATTAATTCTACATTTTTTTTTCTTACTCATAATT
>QKQZ01041905.1:0-21312 GCA_003595255.1 Solenopsis fugax
CTTAACCATAAACTTAGTTGCAATAACTGTAAAATAGTTCACTTAACTATATATTATAATTATATTAACAAAATTTGTTAATGGTTGTCCCCTTATAGTTGCCACCACTACATTTTTTTCTCTGAGTGTAACTGCATATAGCGATCAAGTCGCGTGCGAGTAGTCGAATTCGACCGACGTTCGCGATCGCCTCCTCTAACGAATCGGTCTAGCCCGCACAGTTGAGCCTCTTCAAATAGTCAGAGTAGCTAAATTTGTTAGAGTGGTACAGTTAATACGATAATTTAAAATTGCTAATCCTCGTACGCTAGAAACCGACGCTCATGATCGGTCGAATCCTCGTATCTCGCGACAACGAGCGTCAATCCCGTAGTGTCCGATCGCTCTCTCTCTCTCTCTCTCTCCCTCTCTCTCTCTCTCTCTCTCTCTCTTTCTCTCTCTCTCGCTCAGAAAATTCAGCTCACCGCGGCCCTCGATACCCTACTAAACGCAGCTAGAGCTATAAGTTAAGTCATGCGCATTGGCACGCGCTATTTTGGTACGTTTTGTTTGAGACTTCTTACACGTTATTTCTCCTTTTTTGGTTTCCGTATAAATACTCTATCGCTAAAGTCACAAAGCACGATTAGCTCGTCACCCGTCTCCGCGCTGATGACGCCTGGATGCCATCGACTGCTCGACCACTCGTAACTCGAATGTGCTTAGAAGCTTCGAACATCGACGCTCATCTGACACTTGAAAAAGAAAATTGAAGATCAAACAATTTAAGATCGCTAGTAAACAGCATCGCTGCCGCATCGGAGGCTCGTTTCTAGAGTATCGATACTTCGTCGCATCAGTATAAATTATTGGCGATAAATTATTCGTGGTCCACGCGAGCGATTCCAACAGTACAAAACACATTGATACTCCTCTTTTACGAGGTCTGGAAGTTATCTCCGAAATGTCTTTCAGACGTTCGTATCGTTCAAGCATTTGAGAATGCATCTTTCTTCAAGTATCAGAAGCACCAGTTATTGGCGCTCCGTATCTTCAAATGTCTTGCTTCAAACACATCCGATATATTGCGCTTTTCCGTCCACCCTTTCATCGGGCGATCCATCATCGATTCTCGTCTTCTTCCTTCATGGAACTTTATACTGATCTCGTAATATTACTGTCGAATGACAAAACGGGCTCGCGATCTCAAGACGGTACGATGAATGCGATGATCGCGAAGAAAAACGAAACGCGCTAACGAGAAATCGCGAGGAGTACGCCGAGCAGGCAAGGATTTTGGAGACGAAGAATGCGTCGCTAACAAAGCTAGGCGCACATAGAAGAGTCTTACAGAATTCGAATGGAGTAGTGGTAAATTGTATTTCTCGTTTCTCATCCGAAAGTTAATTCGTTCCTGCGTTATTCCGCGTATCGACTATCTCCTATCGCGCCTTTATCGCCTTTGCGATTTTTTTCCTAATGGTATCTCAAGTGATCAACTTCTCGTTACCCAACCCAGTATACACGTTCGTTCTTCTGCATCGCGTCTATCCCCATCGCCCGCATTCGTTCTCTCTGACGAGAAAGCAATCGAAACATGACGGCGGTTCACTTTTCTCTCGCCGATATCTCTCCCAACGCCTCGCCCCCCCCCCCNCCTCGCCCCCCCCCCCTGTATAATAAAATATAACTTATGCGAGATAGCGCCGAGTACAGTACGATTGTGCGCAACGAGATTCTTACTTGCCTGTCCCGGAACGCGTTACGTGCTGGTGCACGCGCCTAAATGTGAGGTCCCATGTGTGCATGCTCTCGTACACCTTTTCCTCGCCCATCCCTCCTCCCTTTCCCGTACGCTGAACTTAACCATCAGTATTGTCGGTACGCCCCGTTAGGAAAAAGAAAACGGAAAGGAAGAAAAACGAAGCACTTAGAAAAATACACTCTTAGGATTCCCGCGAATTGCCGCAGCGCTTACGCGTGTGCGCAGGATGTCCCAGATAATTGTGTACGCACAGGTACGTGTGCATACGTGTGTCCCAGCTCGAACGCACGGAGCGTCCACGTGAAAATCTTGAATCACTATCGGTAATCTGTCGACCATTTGTCATTTTTTTTTGAATCCGTAAGAAGTCTCGCTACTTTGCAAAATCTTTTTTCCCGGTACCCACGCGAGAAGTGACAATGGAATCGATGTCGATTCGACGTCGATTTCATTGTCATTTCTCGCAGCGAGAAATCACGTGACTTTTCACTTCCCTAATATTCGGGAAATTTGGATAGAGCGAACGGATGATTTCAAAGTCGCGAGAATTTCAAGGATCGACACGTTCTGTATATGTTCGGTTTTTGTGTACGTGTGCGACGATAAAAGTATATAACTGTACATGACACTCCGCGATGATCGTTAACGAAGGGAATTAAGTTTCTCCACCGTGAAAAATAATTTATGCCTATGTGTATGTGCGTATGGATCGACATTTGTGGCTATAATGTTCTTGTGCCTAGGAATATCCCGTGTGCGTGGTTGTCGTATTAACTTGCGTGGTAATTGCATGACGTATAGAAATATGACGTAAAGTAAAAATAGAAGGATTTAACTGTTACTGTTAAGAGAAGTAATCAACTGAGCTTTAAGACATTTCGCGATGTCGATACCGTTTCTCTCTCTCTCTCTCTCTCTCTCTCTCTCTCTCTCTCTCTCTCTCTCTCTNTCTCTTACAAAATTTGTCGCGTTATCCTTCAGCCGCACTTCACTTATCAAAATGCAAATCTGAAAAACGCATGTCGGCGCTCTCGGGAGATGCGCTTCGTTCGCGTACGAATTTGTTCCTCGATGAAAGGAGAGACGTAAGAGAATATATGAACGTGTATATGTGTATATATAAACCGAACTCCGAGGGTGCGCTTAGTAAAATCTGTGTGCGAAAGTTGTGGGAAAAGATTTCGATTTGTGTGCGTGGCGCGCACGCGTGACTCTTCCTCTCTTCCTCTGCGTGGAGCGTCATGGAATGCTCGAGCGTTTCTACAGCGAAACGAGAATGAAGCCGAAGATCGCGGTACAAAAGAGTGTTGTTCGAGCCTCAAACGATTCTTAAACGTCGATCGAACGTTCTCCGATCGACCTTCTCAATTCTGTACAGGACTCGCGATTTCGTCACCGTTGACGGATACAAGCACAAGAATCAAGATCCCTTTCATTTTTCCGGCACGTACACCAAGACGTCACCCGCGAAACCGTCTTCGATCGCTTCGGTCTCGTTTCCTGCGAAAACGACATCCGGCCCCATCCTAGGATCAGAGCCAACGATGATCCGCCGTCTCCTTCTTGGAATACGCGTTCTCTCTCGCAATCGATCGTTCTTCCTCGCTGCCTTCGTCAAGAAGCGTGTGCCGTCTCAACGACCGACATCACAAACGATTGACGACGTCGGCTTCTCGGATTCGTTAGTATAAGACAAGACAAACTAAACGTTCCGCGCTACGCTTCTGTCCAGCGTTGATAACGAAAGGGGTCGTCTTTCTCTCTTTTCCTCTCTTTCTCGCGTCGGAGTGGAACCGAGACGAGCCACGGAACCCGTTGAAGAATATCGTCCGGCCAGCCATGTCGTGGTGTAACGTTTTCCTCCTCCGTTTGCGTTTAACGTAGAATACAGAATTAGCCTAGTAGAGACCGCAGCCGCGCAGATTATTGGCGATAATGACGTCTGTGACTGCGTCGAACACAAATTGAATGTTTGTCGTGTCGGTGGCACAGGTCGTGTGGCAGTAAATCTCCTTCGTGGTCGACTTGTTCTTCGCTTCGAACTGTGCCTGGATGTACGCAGCCGCTTCGCTGTACTGCTGCTCACCTACGGCGAGCATTCAAAAAAAAAAAAAACGCCCCGTTAGCTACCTCGGCATAAATAAAGATAAAGAGCGATAAGCACGTATTCTGATCTAATTTACCAGCGTATTCGGGAAAACAGATTGTGAGAGGAGACTTGCGGATTTTCTCCGCGAAGAGATCCTTCTTGTTCAGGAAGAGGATAATCGAGGTGTCGGTAAACCATTTGTTGTTGCAGATCGAGTCGAACAGCTTTAAGCTCTCCTGCATTCGGTTCTGTAAAACGTCAAAAGCATAGCATTACAATCTCCCACGTTTACACGATATGCGAATATTCGCAGATGGACACATTTGCAATTTTATCTCATCGTGGAATTAATAAAAAGAGATAGGCTTATGTAATAATCACGTCGATGTAAATAGCGCGCGAATGATTCAAGCTCACGATTTCATAAAGCTCGCTCTCTAAACGTAATATTATATTTAAAGCGATCCTTATTAATGGCGGACGTGGTTCACTTGTTCCCGCACATAATCCGTACATAGGCTACGATGGACCGGCGATACAGGTCACGAGACGTACACCGTAATGGCAATTAACATTGGTAGGACGACGACGACGACACGCGTGTGTCACTATCGCACGCGAGCGGAGAGTTCAACGGAACCTTCCCACGTGCAGCGACCCCGGCAATTGATCCCTTGATTCCTCGGAGCTTCAGTTACGTGTACTCCCCGTCACATTCCTAATTTGGACGTGATAGTCTTGTGACGGATCCCGTACGTTCAACCCTACATCAATCGTGCCTAATGTCTCGTTATTCGTATTGTTCTTGATGTGAATGCTCAAATTATACGTCGATTAGAAAACAAACCGTTTGATCTCTATTACGTCTCGTGGATTAATAATGTGTTGTAGCTCCTTCACTTCGTTTAATTATGAAAAAAACGGAAGTATATAAAATATATTTTTAAAGAACATTTTTGTTGAAGTATGTAAGAACTTGGCCATTTATAAATCTGAAAATAATGTTGACTATCAAAATTAATATATTGAATGCTCAAGCTAATTACTAGAATATCAAAACTTCCTAATAATTATTTTGATAATTCAACATAATAATTTTAAGTCTGTATTGAGTCAAATTTTTATACATTTCAACAAATATGTTTTTTCGATATACACCTGTTTAAAAACATGTCATATTAATTATTTATGTAAAAACACCGAGTTTCTAGATTTTTTACTTAACAAAGAACCGATTTTACTATATTTGTCTGCGGTACGTTAAAAAATAATAAACTGAGGGAAAAATTATTAAATTTTAATAAATATTTATTCGAGTAGTACTAATGAAATATTTACTAAATGTAACTATATATTTATTTAGTACAAAAACCATTAATTTAATTTAAGTATCACTTTTTCTTATAGATAAATAAATATTTATGTACCATATATAAGTATTTTTAGTTACTATTCGAATAAATATTTATTAAAATTTAGAATTTTTTTTCTCTCAGTGTATTAATGATTTTTTTCTTAAAATAAAATTTTTTTCTCTTTATTATAATGAACACACACATTACTTAAAATTATAGAAAAAATTTAGATCAGAAATTCAGTTCGATCGAGTTCAGATCGGGTATTCGAAATTCGTATGAATATGTCAAAAGAGATAAATATTAGCAACATATTTACCGTCGTTTCGTCCTCATGCAAGACCTGATCGTATTCGGACATCGCCACGCAGAAGATAATTGCAGTTACATCTTCGAAGCAATGTATCCATTTCTTACGTTCGCTCCTTTGACCACCTACGTCAAATAATCTAGAAAAAAAAAGACAGATAAGAATGGTCGATGTTTTATTGCCTAAATGATTTTATTCTCTAAATCTTTATATTAATTACTACATTCCATTACATTGAGACATTATTCGAAAATAATCTTGATAAACAAAACATCAATGTCCACGTGTGCAATCCTGACAAACTTATGCACCGTTACGATGCATAATGTCTCATCTAATTAGTTCTCAATCGGCACTTGATATCGCTGAGAGGCTAGTACGGTTTGATTTAGCGCGGCCATAATTATCTCGACACGCGTTTTAACGACGTTAACGACGCTAATTTTCGTTCCTCTCCGACGAACGGAAAGAAGTATTGGCCGCGTATACGACTCATCGCTCGGCTTCGTTCCAAGCAAACGCTCGAATTATCACGGTAATGACTCACGCGTCGACCATTCATAACGAGGTAGCCGCCTCACATCTCCGATCAGAGCTCGCTCGCGAGATTACACAAATGAGTCGGCATAAATGAAGCAGGAACGATTGATATCGTCACGCGCAAAACGATCCTAATTAGAGCCGCGGGTTTATTACAATGAATAATTTATTACGACATATAATTCCCATTTTAATTTGTCTCATATAAATTCGTATTTAATTACGTAATCGAAAGAGAATCTCGACTTACTTGAAGTTGAGGTTTTTGAATGAGAAGTGGACTTCCACAATTCCCGTCGTTTTTACTCGAGTCCTGAGAATATCCTGTTCCGTTGGTTGGTAGTCCCTCTCTCCTAATCGTTCCAAGTCGTCCAGGAAGCTATAAAGAAGAAAACGGATTTGTAAGAAGCGTTGCAGAGTTGTAATTCTGTCATATATTGACGATACCATATTTCGACTACATCTAAAGTATTTCAACAACATTATTATGAATTAGTTCATCTCGCATTAAACGTTTTAATTCGCTCATTTTTTAAAGCAATGAAATAACTTTTCTCTTTAATTAGCTCCGCTTTATTCACTTCTATACGGAAAAAACACAAGGTACCAAAGTATCTAAAAATTTAGCTACATCAAGATTTGAAAATAATTCTGGATAATGATCACACTGTTAAAAATAGCTAACAAAAATTTAATGTAATGTAACAGAAGTAAATTTCAAGCAGATACATAAAGACATGATTTAATGTTGTCAAAAGCGCACTAAATTTCATGCACATATTTGAGTAATAGAGACATTAAATTTAATGTACTTGTATAACTTCAAGAAAAACATTGAATTTTATTTTTAATAGTGGATCAAAATAATTATGTGGCCCAATAATAATGCTGCAAAAATATTGATATGCTAGCAACCAGCTTGAAACAGAAGTATTTTGAGAGTCCAGTCTACAGAATTATTTTGAGAGTCCTACAAAATTATTTTCAGATCTGTATCTGACTAAATTTTTAGATACTTCAGGAAAACCGTTCTTTTCGCGTACAAATGTTGTTCTTCTACATAACACGCTTGCAAACGCTACATCTTTCGATTCTTCGCTAAATTAAAGAACAATAAATTCTTGATTGACCACTATCGATTAATTGGCAATAAATTAGCATCTGTTTAAATTTAAACTCAATTTTGAGCGACGAGAGTATTATATTTAAGGTGGAAGAAACAGGTTTTGCCAAAATATTTAAAAATTTAGTTAGATCCAGATTTGGAAATAATTTTGGATAACGTGAACCATCAAAATAATTATGTAGGCCCAGTAAGTATAATGATAATGCTGCAAAAAGTTTTGACATTCTAGCAATCAGTTTAAACGACCTACATAATTATTTTGAGTATCCTACAAAATTATTTTCAAATCTGTACCTAGCTAAATTTTTAGATACTTTAGTTGCATCTTTCAATTCTTCGCTAAATTAAAAATAATAAATTCTTAATTGACTACTACCAATTAATTGACGCTAAATTAGCATCTGTTTATACAATAAATTTATACAATTTTGATTCCGAGCAATGAGAGCGTAAGATGGAAAGAATAGATATTGTGTACCAAAGTATCTAAAAATTGAGCTAGATCCGGATTTGAAAATAATTATGTTGAATCATTTAAAAAATTTATATCGGATATTTAACTTGATTGCTGAATGTCAAAACTATTTGCAGGAATGTTATCATGCTTGGGCATCCTGCATAATTACTTTGATGACTCAACATAACATTATTTTCCGATCTGTATCTAGCTATATTTTTAGATGCTGCAGTAATATTGTTCTTTCCATGTAGCAACCAGTTAGAAATCCTACATAATTATTTTGAGTGTCCTACAAAATTATTTTCAGATCTGTATCTAACTAAATTTTTAGATACTTCAGCAAAACCTTTCTTTCGATTAAAGTACAAATTCTGTTCTAACTCAAATTCTGTCATAACATGTCTGCAAACGCTGCAACTTTCGATTCTCCGCTAAATTGAAAAACAATAAATTCTTGATTGACTACTGTCGATTAATTGGCGATAAATTAGCATCTGTTTATACAATAAATTCAAATTCAATTCCGAGCAGTAAAAGTGAGATGGAAAGAGAGTTTGAGGTGGGAAAAACAGAGAAGTTATATCACAGTATCTAAAATTTAACTAGATCCAGATGTGAAAATAATTCTGGGTAACGTGGACCAAAATAATTATGTGGACTCAGTAAGCATAATGATAATGCTGCAAAAAGTTTCGACATTCTAGCAATCAGCTTAAACATCCTATAGAATTATTTTGTGGGTCCTACAAAATTATTTTCAGATCTGTATCTAGCTAAATTTTTAGATACTTTAGCAAAATCGTTCTTTCCGTGTACAAATGCTGTTTTTCCGCATAACACGCTTGCAAGCACTGCACCTTTCGATTCTCCGCTAAATTAAAGAACAATAAATTCTTGATTGACTGCCGATTAATTAGCGATAAATTAGCATCTGTTTAAATCCAAATTCGATTCTGAGCGATGAGAGCGTTTGAGGTGGAAGCTAGGGCGCGGCTCGCAACAAGTAGCTGGAAGCGAGCGGATATAATAAATGGCGTTACTGTAATCGGGTCTTCGTAAACTGCCGTGCGAACTGGCCGCTAGAACGAGGAAACGCTTCCGCCGGTGCAAACGCCTCGGAAATTTCTCGCCGATCGCTCGCGAAACCGGCGCTATTCACGATACACGCAATTTAATACCGAAAGTGACGCGCAATCAAATCCGATTACTTTTTCTCCCGTTTCGGTTATACCCTTTTGATATGACAGACTTAATAGTAATGTTCAAATGAATAATGAAAAAAAAAATTTATGAATCATTATCATTATCACAAATTACGTTAATGTATTGCAAATTAAATTGGTTCCATTAGCGGCTTAACAACCATGTTTCCCGATGTCGAATATGAAATGTTGAGTGCGAGTGTTAAATATTGATTACCAGATGATGCACATGTTGAATAATAAATATTCAGCAATGAGAATATTAATAGATGCTAAAAATAACAATTATTTATGTCAGAGCAAGATCATCGGGGTGAAGACAATTCAATGTCATTTTCGATAATTACTAACAAAATCAAAACAGTTCTCCGTAAATAGTCCGTACCGGCGAATGGAATCACCGAATAGCCATACATCTTCCAAGAAGCGAAAGGGGAAGTGAAAGGTTAGGAAAAACCACGCAGCATCTTTTTAAGCCTCTGCATTTAGGGGTTGCAAGATGAGGGTTGCAAGATTCCTTCTGGCTTTCGTAATGAGAAAAAAGGAATGAGATGAGAAAAGGGAGTAATTGGAAGCTGATGGTGAAGAAGACTGATGATGGATGAATTTCTTACAAGGAAGAGAGGGCGAGGAAAAGAAAAACGCGACAACAAGTAATAGTAAGACAATATGAGAGAATAGGAGATGAAACGAAAGGGTCCAGAATATGAAAGAGCGAGAGCAAGAAAGAGAGAGAGAGACAGAAAGAGAAAGAGAGAGAGTGCGCAGGAAATGGAAGCAAAGATCGAAGCACGGGGGAATCAGGCCGCCATGAAAGATTCGACGATTCAGGACACGCTAAAGCCGAGACGAGCGAGCGAGTCCTGGTAATACCTCCCCGGGGAGAGAAGAAGCTTAGATTTTTCCGGCACGAGAGAAAGGGAAGACAACGCGAGGAGAGAGAAATCGCGAATAAACCGGGCAGAAAATAGGAGAGAAGGTGTAGTTCGCCGGAACCCCGCTCGGCCATCTTGGTCGCATGCCACGTGACACGGGCGTGGCGTGACGTCATCTGCGATCAATAATGACGAGATGCGCATGAGGGAGAAGAAGAGAATCCCCGAAGAACGGCAGTAAAGAGAAAAGATGAAGGAGAGAGAGAGAGAGTGAGAGAGAGAGAGAGAGAGAGAGAGAAGAAGGAAGAGAGTTGGCGCGTGTTTCTCGTAACATTTCGACTGTAGGAGCCACCCCCGTATCATCGCCCCTCCCTCACCCCATCCCTCCCTTTCACGACCTCGTCTTCGGGCAAACCTGTCGCATCTCTCTCCCCCGGCACTCATCCCTTCGCGACTTCTTCCTCGGGAAATTCGCATCACCCTCTTCCGGTCCGCCTCGCGAAACGAAATTCCCGCGGCAGTTCCCTATACGCGGAGTTCCCGAGGGTTATTCAAGAAAATCCCTCCTCTTGGAATGTTCATCTTTCGGGTTTCAGAAGACCCACGCTTTCACCCTTGATGAGTCTTTGAACCGTATTGCAATTGAGTTCTCCCCAAGAATATCGGAGGGACCGGAATGTCGTGGCTTGGGAATTATAAGCAAATTAAAAATGGGATTTTCCTCTCGTTAGAAGAAACATCCAAAGTTTTAAAGAATTCGCTGCGACTTTACGTCGACGTATATTTCTTCGTGTGTTTCAACATGTGGCATTAGTAGCAGACGGAGGAAAAATTTCCTCTCCGACAAATTCCTTCCTAATTTTCCGACGTAATGGCCAATATTTTCCAAGATTAATGGCTCTATAGTACTTGTTTGCCTTAAAATGCCAAACAAAGCTGATCTATTTATATATAAATTTGGTCTATTAATATCAGCTATATAGCTGTATAGCGGGTATATTTCCAATCTATATATAGATATCGTGGGTTAAGCATAATCTTTTGCCTATCATTAATAAATTTCTGAGCGAGAATCGAACGCAAATAATTAAACTAAAAAATAATGTAAAACTTACATAAAAAAAAAGAATTAAATCAACAATCATTATCTCATATATGCAAAAATACAAAATCTTGAAAGAATTTCATCACCTTAAACAAACATAACTTTCTTACATGAAGAAACAAATTTAAGCAAGTTATGTCTGTCTAAGATTATTAAATTCAAGAAAATTTTATATTCTTGTACATACATAAGATAATAATTGTTAACTTGATAATTTTTTTTCTGTGTATACTCTGAAAAAAGAGTTTGGTAATAGCTACCAAATGTTGAGTGAAATAATGCCATTTAAATATTTGGTTAATATAAAAAAATAATTTTACTTTTCTAAATATTTTATAAATATTACTAAATTTGATAATACTTGCTAAATATTATTTAATTAGCATTATTTCACTCAATTAGCATTATTTCATTTAAGTAGCTATTACCAAACTCTTTTTTCATTGTACTCAGATTTATTATTAAAAATATCATGAAATATTGTACAATGTACGTTGGCAAATAATTGATATAATTGTCGCTCGGAAAGTGGACTCGCGTTTTGCATTCAGCCGCGAATATCACCGCTCTTATCGAAAAGGCATCGACTTTCGTCATACACGTTTATTAAGGGCGGTAGGGTCTCCTTGGTGAATGATATATTAAGCGATGGCGAGAGAGAGAGAAAGAGAGAGAAAGCGCACTTGCGTGTGCAATAAGTATGCTGTATGCGATATCGTGCAACCCGGTGCGAAACCGCAGTGCGGTTTATTAAAGCTAAGAACGGCGCCAGAAAACGACGTGTGTTCCGTGGCGTCGAGAAAGAAAAAAAAAAATGAAAAAGACCGTCGCCTCTCGTATTGCGTGCAGACGGCAGAACACATATATATGCGCCCCAATCGGAGATCCTGCCGCTAATAGTCAGCGACAGGAGCTCGCAACAGTAACCACATGACTACGACGTGGCATACATACTACCCGGGCGCGCGATTAAATCTTTCGCAACCAACTTGTTTATACAACGCTTTGATTTCCCTTCCAGTGTCCAGTAAGTGGATCCCTCAAGGAAAAAGAGGGAGAAGCTCATGCAAAATTATTTTCGCGTTGGATTATGAAAATAAATTGAAATGTGATGTGTAAAAAATCCCGGATAAATTAGATTTAAAATTTAGAATTTGAAAAAGGTATATAAAATCACTCAAGCAAAATATAAAGCACTAAGATCTAGCTATGACCGTAGAAGGCGTTCTTGTTCAATTTGTATGTTATTACATTATCGGTCAAATATTTCTCTTATTTTAAAATTTAGAGATAGTCCCCTTATCCTTTTAATCTTTTATTTATTTTTTTTTTTAACAAGTGCGCTGATTTTTAACATCACTCACAGTCCTATTATAAAAGTAAAAAAGTAGAGGGAATTGTATTTCCGCGAAAATAATTACATTATGGATAATGTTGGAAAAAACGAACCCATTCTTTTTTCAATCACGTTATTTGCGATCGGCTCGTCGAGTGTCGTAATTCGACCTTATCGAGGGGAATAGATCCGCAATCATTATTACGCGCACTCATCAAAGCATCCCGTAATAAAAAATAAAAAAAAAAACGTATGCTTGGCGCAGATAACTGATGAAAGTATTGGAAAAACAGCGCTACATCGAGATATGCAAGCGCTACTGCAAAATCAATATCCAGCGAAGGGGGCAGCGCGGAAATATGCCTGCGAAACGCACCGAGAGGGAGAGGAGGGACGACAAGTCTCACGTTCAGGATGAGGTTTGCTCATACTCCTCCGCCCTTTCGTACACGCGAATTCTCAAGAGTTAAATTCAAGCCCCAAATACCTTCTCCGGCGCAAAAAGCAAAGTCGAAATTGTTATCGCGCATTAATATTAATCGCGCATGAATACAAAAAAACCTCGTTCGTAAAAGCTTTCGTTTTTGCTTGAAATAATTCCCGATCAAATAATATAGTTTGAACGAATTCATAAATGTTCTCTCTATTTACATATATTATATATATATATATATATGTATGTATGTATGTATGTATAATCTGTAAGCATTTTCAATGGTAATTTCGCAGTGGAATTAAACGGATTATTATATATCGATAATACAATCGTTAATTGTTTTTTAGAAAGTCAGAAAATTTTGGGATTTCAATTCTTCGAGAAATGATCGTTTTAAGAATGATCGCCACTTACTATTTCGCGGAGTCGTTCAACTGATACTCGTTGCTCCTGCCAAAGCACTCCTGCACCCCATTATCGTTCCACAGCCTCTTCATAGCCGCCAGCAATTCTTCGCTAAAGGGTTCCGTGTCTTCCATTCTTTGTATTACGTCAAATACCATTTTTGCGTCCGTCTGCAAGCACGGGAAATATGTAAATCCTTACGCTCGAAATATTCTCATCGCGTCGATTGAATCGCAAAGCCTGTGCTGCGCTCCAGTCTTCGCCGAATACATTAATTTTCAGTTACAAATAATATCGCAACATTAAACAAATATTACGAGCGATTAATATTTGTTTAATATTACGATAAATAATATCGTAATATTAAATAAATATTAATCGTACGTTCGAGCATTCCCAATATCTAATTACTTAACAGGAATAATTAGTAGAATTTTTTCCTGCGATATACAATTTACACAGGTGTCAAGTGGAATTTAATTTCCTTTTAAAATCAATATTATTTACGTGATTAATATTATACATATATGTATAATATTGATTAATATTATACATATATGTATAATATTGATTAATATTACACATTAATATTATATGCACGGAATGAATGGTTTTGCTAAAGTATTTAAAAATTTGGCTGGATACGGATCTGAATAATTTCGATGAACCGCCAAAACAGAATTATGCAGGACGCTCAACCGGTTTGCCGAAATGTCAAAATTTTTTGCTCTCATCATGCTTGAACGTCCATCATAATTATTTTGGTGATCCAACAAAATTATTTTCAGATCCGCATCTACCTAAAATTTTCAAATACTTCAGTAAACTCATTCTCTCTCCACGTGGCTATATTTTAAACGTAAAAAATAATCATGACGATACTTTTCGAAATTCCTCTATAAGACACAATTATTTTATAATTCATTTAATCCGCGCGCGAACATGCAAAGAGTCGATAAGTACGTATTGAGTGGAGATGGTCAATGATTATTCGTACGATCTTGGGGGCACGCATCCGACAAGTCGGATCGCCTTACGCGATCGCGCTTTAGACGGCTAATCAACCAGGCAACACGTTATGATTCGCCGTTGAATGCTTCATTCATTAGATAACCGTCGGGACGTAGTAAACCACATTCTGGATGTCATGTCATGCCTCGCGAGTTAAAATGGTCGATACACAACATTTAAATAACATACGAGATGTATACGACCGATATGCGTGTTACTGAACCGTTTCCATAATTTTGCAGTTGACATTTCATTGAAATTAAATGAGCGATGTACGTGTATAGACATACCCCCTCGAGTATATGGATGAGCAGCATATCGCGTTAATAAATTGCAACTGAAATACAGGGTAAATTATTGATCATTTTTGTACGCGCGATAGTTTTCGTTTTCAAACTGACACCGAGCCGAAACAATTTAACTTGAAGTTAACTTGAGACAATTGTGGAGCCGTATCTCTTTCGCGCTAAATAAATAAATATACTGTAACACATTGGCTTGATCGTACTGTGAAACGAAGGCGATAAGTACACTGAGAGAAAAAATTGTAGTAATGGCAACTATAAGCGGACAACCATACAAATTTTGTTAATATAATTATAATATATAGTTAAGTGAACTATATTGTAATTATTGCAACCAAATTAATGGTTAAGAGAACTAATAAAAAATAGTTGTAGTATACTATATAATATAGTAATTACAACTATTTTTTATTAGTTTTCTTAATCATAAACTTAGTTGCAATAACTATAATATAGTCCACTTAACTATATATTATAATTATATTAACAAAATTTGTATGGTTGTCCCCTTGTATAGTTGCCACCACTACATTTTTTTCTCTCAGTGTATAAAACAATGACGAAACGCAGATGCACTGAGAGAAATCGTTTGGTAGAATAGTGATCAAATGAATTTTATAGTTACTGGTACCAATAACTTAGTTACATTTAACAAAACTTTTTGTAATTTGTTGTGTGAAAATAATAATTTTGTTAAGGCTACAAATTGTTTGGTCAAAACAATTATATATTTAGTAACTATCACTATAAAATTTATTCGATCACTATTCAACCAAACTTTGGTTGACTTTACCAAACATTTCTCTCAGTGTGTGTGTCAAACGTAACCGGAAATTAGCAGGCTCGAGTTATTTCGAAGCGGCTCCAAGATGCGCGTGGCATCACGCGTGTCGCAGTTGCAAATTTATAGTTCGGCGGAATCTCTGATCCCTCGCGACAACGAACTCCTATCTTCTGGCTAAAGCATTCGAGTAGACACAAGTGCACGTTACCTCTCGCTCGTTGGTGTGAAAGCTGATGCCCAGATTAGGCATTGCTCTGAGAATAGCGACTAGAGATTGTATCGTGTTACTGTATACGACGGGTTTGTACTGCTTGAAGTCTTCCTGCGTGAAGCCGCTCTCGTGGATAATTCTGAAAGCAGAAGCACGCGTTAGCACGTCTCCGCGAGGCGAGGCGAGAGACATCGGACACGCATGCGGGGGATGTCTCCTCGCGCATGTCTCCTTTCCGTAAATATTAGGACACGAGGGGTGGGAGGAGGGTGGTTAGTTTGAGGCAACGTTTACTTAAAAAATACTAGTGGTAGGAGGGAAGGGGCCACACTTAAAACACAAGCGGTTTTCTGAAAAAGCGAAATGTCGAGGCAGCGGTACATATCGATACATTTGCACTCATCCGATACGATGATCGAGTGAATAGACTCGCGGATGTTCCACTTGATTTTAAGTGCCCCCGACTCCTCTCGGCAAGGAGTTTGCAGTCGCGCTATAATATACGCGTGTCACGTGCGCAACGGCTCGAATTAATATATGCCCCGTAGTGCGCCCTGTATAAACGCATATATGAATTGCAACGCGCGCCACATGTACTACGTGACTTACATGAGTGCCCATACATATCGTAACAATGTTCGGAGTCAACACAGGTGAATTATAGAGTCGACGGCGCTATGTATACGTATGAAAACACGGTGTAGTATTACGCGGAATAGATCTATGTTCGTACCGGCGCGGGTTAAGTATACTTTTCTATATATAATCGCTTGCAAAAATATTGCGGATATGATTTTCAAAAAAACGTGAGCTCGAATTCAAATTTGCATCTATATCCGAAAGAAAGGCCAGAGATTTTTTTACAAAGATATAACAAATTAATTAAACACATAACACTAATTAACTCTCTTTTGTGCTATGTAGATTTTCGTATAAGACCAGTACTTTAGCAATTTCTCTAAACCCAGAGAAAAATTATGTTTAAATTAATCAAATCGTTTCTTTAATTTGGGTTTTTTTTTTAGTTGAAGTGAAAATATCTTTGCAGAGAATAAAAATTTATTTGATTTCAAGAAATGACGTTACTAGCCTTCTCGAAAGTAAATATCAAATTATTTATTTAATTCAAAGAAAGTACTGACAGAAATGTAAAACAATTTAATTGTTCTGGTTTTAAAAATATATTTCTTTCATTTAAAGAAAGATTCGCATTATACACCCAACTATTTCTTTAATTCTAATAAAAGGAATAACCAAAAAATTTCGTCAAATGAAAGAAACTTTTCTTTAACCGTATAGCAAATTTCTTTGAGTCAAACAAATATTTTTTTAAGTTAAAGTGAAATAAACCTTTACAGAAAATACAAATTTATTTGATTTCAAAAATTGATGTTGTTAGCCTTTTTAAAGGTAACTTAACTTAAACAAATAATTATTTAATTCCAAAAAAGTACTGACAGAAATGTAAGAAATAATTTAGAATTGCGTTTCACAACCAAACTATTTATTTAGAATTCTAATAAAAGGAGCAAAAAATGTCTTCAAATCAAAGAAACTTTTCTTTAACCATATAGCAATGCACAAATTTTTTTTAATCAAATAATTTCTCTGGGTGTATCAAGACGTGTGCACGTATCCCCGGCTTTCATTTTCAGATTTTTCAAATAGATAAAAAAAAAAGAGAAAAAACCAAGAGCGTGCAGTTTAAGCGCTTTAATTAACGGATATTAATTATAATTTGTGCAGCATGTTCTAATGTAATTCTCATCGAGGAGACCGTCGTGCGTGAACGTTACAACATTTAACAGCGTATTAATCCCGACAAAGAATATTGTACTGTCCATTACGTTAATAAATGATACAGAAACAGTGTAACGGCGCCCGCTGTTTCGAGAGTAACGATATTAACGACGGCACGGAGAGCACTATGTACGCACGCACACACCGCTAGATTTATGGTCGCTCGCACGCGAGAAGGAAAACCGGCCGCGTAAGAGTGTGCGTATAAAATCACGCTTCGCTCGTACTTCAGTCTCTGGCACCGACTACGACTGTTTGCTGCATTATGCGCATCCATAAATTATGCAACCGGTGTGCAGGAGATGCGATTGTACGTAAAGAACCTTGTTTCGAGAGAGCATTACGAATCCATAGTTTTCCGCCAGGTACTCACGGCGTCGAATACACAATCGAGTAACGTGATGCAGTTTAACCCTGTACTGTATGTACATACACAACGAGTAACGCGATGCAATTTAACCCCGTTGTTCTGCTCGAATTTACTGTGCGATCGTATCATCTGAGTCAATGTGACAAGAAAGTTTTAAAAAATGAGAAACATATTATCACCAAAAAAAAAATCTCACATTAACAAGCGAAGCCTCAAATAATGCCAGAGAGAAAAAAAGCTTTTAAATGAAATTCTAGTAAGAAAATAAGACACATTTTAGATCACAAATAGATCCGAACGTAACAGCAGGGTTAAAGTAACCGTACATCCATCCTTTCTGCTGCTCTTCTTTTTTTCCTAATGTAACATTGATAAGATGTGCCATAAAGATGTAATAATATCCCGGAATTGTGGTACGGCAGATCTCCGGCGCTTTTATCTAATACATTTTATCCAATACCGGCTTTCATAAAAGAAATCTAATTAACTTCGAAGATAAAGTGCAAAAATAGAGAATCCAGAGGAAAATAGCTCTATCGAGATACGAGGAGCATCCCCGTTCACGACTGACAATTTCCCCTCCGTCGGAAGAGCACGCACAGCGGTAACTTTGTTCGTGGGACCCCTTGAACAGGGCCCATTCATGACGCAGGTCACAGGAAGAGAGACTCGCCCCACAGAGGGAATATGCTAATTTACGCGAGAGGGGGAGGGAGAGGGGGAGAAAGAGAGAGAGAGAGAGAAAATACGGTCCTAACATCTCGGACGAGCGCGCGTATCACGGAACAGCTGCTGCCCTCGGATACGCGCGAGCGTATCGTAACATTGCGAGTATCGATCTCGCCGAGGCGAGGCAACAGTTTGCCTCGAAATAATGCCGATGCACGGACGCGAAAAGATTAATCTATTATTCGCGCACGCGAGAGATGGACACGCGTTATTATCCGACGTTCTGCTTACTTTCGAGGCGCGACGACGATAATTCAGGAAATTACGCATCCGCGCAAAGTGCAGCAAGTAAAGAGGTCACTCGGTTGTAAACGCGACACGAGATTCACTTAATTAAAACATTGCATTCTTTTGATAATACTTATATAGGATATAATAGATATAATCAACAAACGTGTCAAATCTGTACATGATACATTTTTTCACGCGAATTTCTCTATCGGTATAGTATCATCCAATACGTTTTTTATTTATACAATACAGTCAAAAGACTTATATATACATATGTATATATATATTTTTTTTTTTTTTTTATAAAATCTAACAATTTTTATTGGATTAAAAAGATTTGGATTATCATTGCGATTTAACAAAGTAGCAGAACTGCGAGCGAAAANTGCGATTTAACAAAGTAGCAGAACTGCGAGCGAAAAATACCTACAGTGAAACATCTCAAACAATTTAATTCCCAAGCAAATAGGCATGCATTATGATTCAAGTCATTTAACTTTTAATAAGCAAACTGAAACGTATCTAATTAAAATTAGAGATCTGACTCATTTCCGACCAGCTATTAAGTCATATCATTTAAATTTTAGCAGCACCGTTCTTGGATGAAATAAACTTCTCGTAAAAAAAAAACCAATTAAACGAGGATTCGATCATTATTAACAATAAAAATGGCAAAACTAAAGAGAGCTAGGATTAAATTTTTACTAACAATAATGAAAAGTAAGAAGGAAATAAAAATACATATTTTTATTATATTCACATTTTTTATGTATTATATTTAAAAAAAAAAGGAAAACATTTAAATGATACTTTTTTTTAACATTGAGACATGCTGATTACATACAAAGAATATTACACTGAGAGAAAAAATATCCTACAACAACAAAATTCTACTTTACACAAAAGAATTATTTACTCGATGGTTTATTTACTTGCAGTCAAGTTGAAAATTTCTTATTTCAAACATTTATGTAAATAAAATGAAGAAATAAGTTTTAATCGAGTAATTTTTCTTGCAGTTCTAGAAAATATTTACTGTTGGACTATTTTTATATTCAAGATAATAAAATTTTTTAATTTAAAAAAACAATTTAATTAAGCTTAATAATATTATTAGCTTATTTTGTAAAATTATTATTTAAATGTAAAAAAGTTATATACTTGAGGTAATATGTCTATATATTTACTTAAAAGGAAATATTTTTACTTAAATAGAACAAACAGGTACTTGCATCAAAATATGTGACTTTAAGAAAATGCATCTTTTTCATTAAAAAAAAATGTTATCTCTCAGTATATAAATTAAATAATGAAAAACATAGATTCATAAAATAGAATTCTCGAGAATGACAATCAAAGCTGAACCAAAATACAAAAATCTGACGATCCATTCGAGGATTAGGAAAGGAGCGTGGGAAAGTATCTCTCGTGATCAGCCTGCAGCCGACTGATGAGCGTCCACAAATTAGCATTTCCGTGACGTCGTGAAACATCAAAGGATATGAGACTTGCAAACGCCGCATTGTACCATTGTATCTAAGACCTATTCTTGTCGCATTCTTCGTAACGTCTCATTTTCCAGTGGAAGAGCCGTTAAACTCTCGGGTAACGAGTCGGTAACGCCTCGAAATTCGCCTAATTACTCACGTACACGCATTAGCCGGATGATTCATCCTCGTGACTGCGTGAATTATAATTCCGAGTAGGATTCTGTACGATCAGTAAACACAATACACTCGTATTTTTTCGTAAACTCCAAGACTTTGTTTCTCGCAGTCGCCAGAATGAGCTTATTCCCAAAATTCGAGACTAACAAATGTAAATTGGTAATTGTCGCATAATTAATTCGGATTTAATTTAACTGGTAATCGGGAGTGGCCGATAAATGTTGAGAAATAAACAGCATGTATGGATGTAATCTCGCTTCAATAATAGAATCCCCCTCCCCCCTCCTTCAAATGATAATTAGCGCATGTAGCGCGAGGCGCTAAGACGATTATACTCACTTCATTTGTTTCACGATCGTACTCTTGCCGGACTCGCCCGCTCCTGAAAAAACAGAAAAGAAAGGCGTTAATAAATGAGGGCAAATCGGTCTCTCACGATTGCATATCGCCGAATTACGTTGCACAATGAACTTTGCGCGTTGAACAAAGGAAAGATAAGCCTCCTATTCCTCGTTTAACTTAATTCAGGCGAAATTTACTTAGAAAACTCGCGATTCTAGACCCCCCCATCTTCTACATTTCGTATCAAAAATATTGAAAAGTTGTGGTAAATAATTCCCGTCCACTAATGTCCGTTTCCACCAATGTAGATTAACGATCTTTGATCTCGGTTTAATTCACTTTTTATTTTTTTTTTCTCATTCTTAGTACTAGAATAAAATAAGAAATAAATTAAACCAAGATCAAAATTAATCTACATTGGTGGACATGGACACAAATTATCACACAGAAACAAATTATTATCAAATTAGCAATTATATTCTCATATACAAGCAAGAGTATAAAATCTTCTTGAAAGAATTTGATAATCTTAAACAGAGACAATTTGCTTACATGAAAACATTTATTTATTCATGTAAGCAAGTTAGTTTAGCAAGTCTGTTTAAGATTATCAAATTTCTTTCACAAGAAGACTTTATACTTTTACTTATACACTAGAAAAAAGTTTTTTATGTTCAAGTAAAGATATTTATTTTAACATAATTTTCTTGATTTAAATGAATATTAGTTAGTACAAAATAATTTATTTTTAAACTTAGGAGATATTTTTTTTATTCAAAGAAATTATGTCAAAATAAGTATATTTGCTTGAACATAAAAAATTTCTTTCAACGTGTATGAGAATATGATTGTTGATTTGATACTAATTTTTTTTCTGTG
>QKQZ01041931.1:0-12058 GCA_003595255.1 Solenopsis fugax
ATGACCGGCACGAATTTCGCCGCGAGAGAAGTTCGCCGTTGCCTTCATGCTCCTCGCAAAAAAGAATCGAGCGGAAAACGTCCGTTGCGAAGAGAACATGGCGGCCACTTTCACTCGCGTCCGTCGCTCGACACACGGCGAAGAGTCAACGGTGGCGTCTCAGGACGATCGTCACCATACATAACACTCTCATTTCACTATATATCACTGCATAAACCTCGAACTCGTATCGTACGTACCGAGGTACGCACGGCGAGATCGGACCTCGCCGAGTCCCCGCTCGCCGAAATGCGTTGCGTAGCCGATGACCCGTCGTGTTGACTACTGGCCCGTCGCTCGTCATCCGTCGGCAGCCGAAATACGCATATCGCGACAGCTCCTCGTTACACGATTATCACGCGTGTGTCGAAATCGAGCTTCCTGCGGATCTACCGCGATGAAACGCGACAGTCGACACGAAATCAATCCGCGATCCGCCGCACGTCCGCTCGCCGCCTCCCACGATGCATCACTACTAGAGTGGCGCCGCGGCGCCCCCAAACGGTCTCCCGAAATGTCGCGAATAACCGATCGGTAACTTTCCAGGAAAAAATTTTTCCACGAAAAAAATGTACACATTGCCGTACTCGTTGGCAATGTGTATATTTTTTTCCTGGACTCTGCTGTTCGCTTCGAACTTTTTTTACTTATATACGATAGTATTGTTTGACTCAATTATTTATCTATAGCATTTATTGAGGAAACTGATTCTAAAATTCTAATTCCTATTCCTGATTGCTTTTCTAAGAGAATTATTTATTTTTTACCACTTTTTAATCACATTGAGTCAAACGGTACGATCGTATATAAGTAAAATAAGTTCGAAGCGAACAGCACAGTCCAGGAAAAAAATATACATATTGTCAACGAGCACGGCAATGTGTACATTTTTTTCGTGGAACAATTTTATCCTGGAAAGTTACCGATCGGTTATTCGCGAAGTATCGGGGGACCGTTTGGGGGCGCCGCGGCGTCACTCTAGTAGTGATGCATCGCGGGAGGCGACGGGCGGACGTGCGGCGGATCGCGGATCGATTTCGTGTCGGCGTTTCATCGGTAAATCCGCAAGAAGCTCGATTTCGACACACGCGTGATAATCGTGCGACGAAGAGCCGCCGCGATATGCGTATTTCGGCTGCCGACGGGTGACGAGCGACGGGCCAGTAGTCGACGCGACGGGTCAGCGGCTACGCAACGCATTTCGGCGAGCGGGGTGCGGGGACCCGGCGAGCTCCGATCTTGCCGGGCGTATCTCGGTACGTACGATACGAGTTTGAGTGTTTATGCAGTGATATGTAGTGAGACGAGAGTGTTATGTACGGTGGCGATCGTCCTGAGACGCCACCGTGTTGACTCTTCGCCGTGTGTCGAGCGACGGACGCGAGTGAAAGCGACTGCCATGTTCCCTTCGCAACGGACGTTTTCCGCTCGATTTTTTTTTGCGAGGAGCATGAAGGCAACGGCGAACTTCTCTCGCGGCGAAATTCGTGCCGGTCATACGCGTATCTCCTCGTGTGACGTCATCGCGAGCCGAGTTTTCTGAATTTTCGTGAGTAACCTGCATTACCTGCAGTGAGATAAACGTTCGGAGCTCGGACGAGACAGCAAGATCGCTTGCGGAGACGCGCGTGTTGTTGTTGCGGGATGGCGTGTAGGTTAAGATGACCCCGCGAATAACCGCGAAATCCGTCCGGCCAACGCATCACCCACTAGTTCGCGTGTACGGCTTGTGTTTATACGCGCGACTATTTCCGAGTTTTCGTGCGACGGTGAAAAGTTCCGACGGAGAAAAGTTCCGACGGAATATCGATCTGGATCATTTGGATCGCCGCGCGGTCGTGTGTCCCCTTCGCTACGTGATGATATCGCTTCGCCGGGAGTCGTTCCGTCAACAAAGTGTCGCGAGTTGTTGTGATAATTAGCGCGCGATCGTAATTGATCTCTCGTTCGCATTGTTTGTGTTGTGCATTGACCTGGGATCTGAGAGGAGACGGAGCATCGGGCAACGGCGGAACAACCCTGTGGGTGAGTAACATTATTTATACATTACCCGCACTGAGAAAAAAAATTGTTAACTATTGGTAGCTCGGCAAAAATCATCGCGATTCTATCCGATGGCTAGCGATTCCGCCGTAATAAATTTCCGGTCCACGTAAGAGTCGCCTCGTTTTCCATAAAAAAATATTTTTTCTCTGGTTGATAGAATAGCGACGAACAAACGCACGCGGTCCATTTCATTCTCATTAAATTATATTTCATTTTCGATAAATTAAAGTCGTTTGCAGAGTCCACTTCAGACGAACTCTAAAAGTGAAGTTTTGCGTCAGAATTTCAGAATTTAAAACAGTGTCTTCTTTGTAATTTCATGCGTAAGAAATATTTCCAAAATTAAAATATACATGCATGTACATAAAATATATTATATATTAAAATATATTAGAATACATATATAAAATTACAAATTCGCAAGAATTCTCTTATGTTGGTTAGATTATAATTATCAGAATTGGATGAGCTAATGGCTTATAAAACTTAAAAATTTAGTTACATTAAAAGTTACGTGAACAAAAACTAACTCAATTAAGAGTTACAATAAGATATTAAATTTAAAGTTAATTTTAAAAAGAAAGCATTATTCATATTAAATTAGAAATTCGTAATTTTTTAAATAGTTAAGTTACTTAAAACATTTATAATATGAATCATCAAACAAATTCAATATTTTGTTATAAATTAAGCTTTTATGAAATAACAAGGAAATGCTTTTTATGTGCAAATGTATTTTTTCTTTTATAATTTTTTTTTCTTTTACACAGATAAATTTTTTAATTTCATCTAGTTATTTTTAAAGCACATAAACTTTAACTTAGTATTTTTTTCCCAAGTTAAAAAATCATCTTTGCAGAGAAGAAAACAGTTGAAAGAAAAGATACATTTCCATAAAAAATATTTTTGTTATTTCATAGATTTAATTTACAAATTAAATATTAAATCTATTTGATAATACATATTACAATTGTTTTAAATAATTTATCTTTAAAAAATTACGACTTTCTTTAAGTTAATATAAATAAAAAAAAATTGTTGACGCTATTATAATTTGGATTTATATGCACTTTAGATTATGTAAGCTGTGTTACAACTCCGCTGCTGCGCATCGGTTCGGTGAGTCAAATTTAGTATAGTTTGAAACATTACGATCTTATTTCGTATTAGCGATTAAAAAAAACAAATTTGAGTGGAGAGACAGAGGTGCAGTTTTTACTTTTACGCACGCATCGTCTATTAAACACGATTCGCCTGAGCCAGTAGCTACTCCCCTCCACCCCCGCCAATGCGAAATTAATTTTAAAATATTTTAAGATTAATTTTGCGCTGGAGGGCTAGCTTAATAGAGGTTTTTATTATCGTACTATAGTTTTTGTTTGCCGAAAATATAAAAAACAAGTACCAGACTTGTTTCCTTAATTATCTATTCCTGAAAAAAATTCCACATGGTCTAATTTATGACGTGGAATAATGCTTTGCAGAAGAAGACAAAGATACACGATATAAGAAAACATCTTGATTAAAAACTCAAGGTTCTAATTACTTTGTTTGATCTATATACAGTACCGGCCAAAATTATATCACCTTTCGATTTTTTTTTAGCATAACTTGTTTTGAAGGGCACGAATCTCTATTAAATCATAATATCTTTTGATGATAAGTATAACTTATGTAAATAATAACTTTTTATCAAATAATGAAAACAGCAACTTGTAAAAAATTAATTTTATTTGAAATTTCCAAAATATGTTAAATTTCAATCATAAATTTTGAGTCGTTATAACAAGTCTAAATAATATGGAATATTAAATCTAACTGCTAAAATTAGGTTATGATGGTAAAAACAATGATTGCGACATGAAAAACAAAGAAAGCACAAAAGTGCGACTATGAAAAAATTAATAAAAAAATTCGAAGATCAGTATATATTGTCAAATCTCATTACACTTTATGTACAGACCGTGTATCTTCCATCAAGTGTTTACTATAAAATTTTGAGTGCATTCAATGCACTTCGATAAAAGTTATGCTCAAAAAATCGAAAGGTGTTATAATTTTGACTGGTATTGTAGAACAAACATTTTTTTTCTTATAATTACTCATAGTTGTGACAAAAGTGAGAATTTTATTTGCAACAATAATTTAGAAAGAAATGTACAAAAGGACGTTTTTTAATCTCAAAAATATGTTAGTCTAATTGAGCGCGTAATTACTGATCATGTGCAATTGCCGAGCAGTTTTTCTAACAATGCTCATTCGTGGAATCCATTGCAATGTTGTTTCTCACAACGATGGATCCTTCGTACGAGATGACAAAAGCACAGCCCGTATGATTCTGGGGGTCGATTGTGTGAACTTAATTAGAATTTATGAAGAGCACGAGCCAGTGGCCAACAACACCATGTCACGGCAAACACAACGATATCATTTATGCAGGAGCAGGACGTACCACGGAGTGCAATTAATATAAATGATGGATTATTACCCGGGCTCTCGAGTATACCGGATGCGTACATGCATATCCTACAGAACATATAAATAAACACGTTTGCTTAGCCAGAGTAATTTTCTCCTAAATTATTGTTGCGAACGTGTCAAAGTAGATCTTCGTGCCGTCGATCAATTTGTGTTATTCAGCAAATAACACATATGTAAGATGATTTGTCAATTTTGAAATTAAATGACGGATATATTAGAAATTATTATATCGTAACAATAAAAATTGTTATGTTTATGAATTACAACTCTATATAATACAATAACGGTAATTTTTATTAATATTTACATTTTTTTACGTGTTCATCGTGACATCCAAAAATTTCAACATTTATACCTTTTTCCAAATTAATTTAAAACTGACGCACGTTTTATAACTGCATGTTTTCAATCATTAACACATTTCCAATAACATTTTTTGTCTGCATTCAATGATAATAATTAGCACGCATTCAGTTTATTTTTTTTACAAATGATCATCACGTCAATCAGTAATTAAATATTCCTAACAGCACATTAATTAATTGAAATTGAAATGATCTGCATTTGCAATACCTGTCACTCGCATATGTTTCGAATTCACATGGCTTTGTCATATTTAACAAATTACGTCCATCATGCGAGAAGAACTCTCCGGTCATAGCCGACAGATAACTAACTAGAGGCGACTGCTGTTCTGTCATTTGGTGGGATTTATAGGGTCTCACGCCACCGTAATTTGCGAAGCTGACATTCTTGGAATCAGAATAATCGTTGCCCCTCAATCGATGCGCTCTTATATACCTGCGGCGAAATGCGCGCAGCATCAAATACACGTGAAATGTATCTTGTATGAGCGATGCGTCGGTGCAGATGCATTGGTGCTCACGCGTTTACCCCGGTGTCTTTTGTTGTCCCTGCTGGTCCCGGCACGAAGAACTTGCGTTCCAGTAAAGCAATTAATAATTGATAACGCGTTATGAGTCGGCGTGGGAAACACGCCTCGAACAGTTCTAGACGGCACAGGCGCTGAGAATAATTCATGTCTCGCATTGTCTCTAACTTCTGCGCCTTGCCCTTCTCGTTCTCTTTGCAGTTAGCCAGTTCCCGTTTGCTTTTTATCCATACGGATGTACCAAGATACTACCAGAGTTGGCTGAAGAACCATAGATACTTACAAATTGCGTGACACATCTAGAGGAGAAGCCTTATCGAGATAGCGCTGAAGGAAAAAGAGAGAAAGAAAGAGATGCGAGATAAATCGCAGCGTCTTAAACTCAGGCGCAAGAGAAATAATAGACGATAGTCGGATTCGCGTGTGATATATTAAGTAGTCAGACGCCACTGCTTTTTATATTGCTTGCTATCGTTTCTTGCTCGAAAAGCGGATATTTGTCAGTGTCTCGGGATTAACAGCCTCGTTCGCGCGCGGAAGAAAATGTAAAGTTGGCCAAGCCACTTCAAAATATTTGTTAATAATTTCACACGGTTAATTTCAACGAACAACGTGATTTATTTTGTTATGAAGGGAGATTTTTCAGTGACTTGTAGAGCAGAAATGGATAACAAGCCGTAAAAGGATAAAGCAAATGGAACATCACCGAACCTTTCATTTGAAAGAGACGAAGTAATGCGGTCGCTCTCGTCACTGTCTAGCGGAGCGATTTAATTAAGAGAACGTTAATTAATTAATACGAAGAGACAGACAAGCACGGAGTTTGCTCAAGCTGGAGTCTACTCGAGTATCGTCTGTCTGCAGGGACAAAAAGCGGAGAATGATATAGTCTACAGACTTTACGTTCCCGCAAATTATAACGTAACATGTAAAGTACAGTGCAATTAAATAAGGTGATATTTAAAAAAAGTTAATATTTTTAATAATTCACAAAAATTCAAAATGAGATAAAAATGACATATTAGCATTTGGGACAGTTGTACAAATGTAATGACGATTTTTCGATTCATTAGAATATGAATAGTATTCATTGTTTTTCGTGAAATAAAATATAAAATTGTAAATAGATCAAAATAGAACGAAAGATATTAGTTCGCATTACTTATTGCTAGTAATTTGCAAAAAGATCTGCAAATGAATTCAATTTCTAAAAAAAAGTCCAATCTCACTTTTCGCAATTTCGATTGCATTAAAGAAATGTCGCTCGATTAAGAATCTTAATAGAAAAAAATTTATTTGACATCAGCGAACACAGAGCTGAGCTTCATCTGCAATTACGCGAATTAATTTTAGCAGTTTTAATCTCTCTTCATGAAGTTGCCCACGCTTAATCTCCGGCCGGGCGAAGTGCCCCGCAACGCGAAGGCCTTTTGCACTTTTTCTGTCTGCGGAAAAATAACACGACCGGAAGAGACTGCGGCAACCATGAATACGTGACCGCCGCAGTATTCGGCTTAGAAGGCAAGAACGGAAACGAAAGTTCCAGGGACGCATGACGAATTTTTGAGCATATAATCCCTATGATCTTCACTGATGGCAATGGTATATGCCGTTTTTCAGTTGTGCTAATTAATTTCACTCTTGATAAATGACAAAATTCTCTTCCTTATATATTTTCTTTTAAAATACGAGTCACTAACACAAATAAAACGTGTATTTAGTTTAAATAAAAGATGCTAACACTAGATCTAGATAAATATTAAACAATAAATAAATATTGTTTAAGAGTATAAAGCCAAAATTTAAATAAAAGAAAACATATTGTCTTACTTTAACTTGAAAGGTAGTAACGCAAAATTTAATTAAATTTCCTATTACATTTCCGATAATGATATTATCGAACATGGCTTACTAGTGATCACAAATAGATAAAAGTGTAGAATTTCCCTCTCGTGTATCGTCTCAAATTATTACAATGAGAAATTGAAGAATTTTCTTTTATCCAACAGAAACCTCAGAATACATGATAAAAGAACATTATTATATCGAAGTATCCATTTCTAACGTTGTACTCTTCGTTAAATATACGATTCTTCTATTAATTAATAATATCTCCATCAGACTCATTTCATTCATTTCCTCGCATTATTTCTCATTGTCTACTCAGGCTTCCACGATCCTTTTTGCTTCGTCAGAAAGGATCTCGTTTCACATGACACATACACAGGTTCAATCCTTTCCTATAACTTTTTCACCGCCATTAATTGCAATTAATCCATTTAGCCATTATAGGCTTTTACGCGCCGAAACCTTTTCGTCATTTGATTTAAGTATGGAGTTCGGTTGATTTCGCAGTGTCTGATGCTTTTTGCGGACGAGAGACGAGTCGGGGGAAGAAATGCCATGTCAAACGGGCCGAAATCCTCTTTGCGCGCCGCTTTCCTGCCGTTATTAATTATCGCCAAGTCATTATTAAAAGACCCCCGTCATTTTTACGGAGTGCTTTTTATCGTTCATTAAGAGGTATGTCCATCGTGCGCCCGCGAAAAACTCGACTTATCGCGTTCGCTCGCGTCTCGATCAGAGAAGAAGGCGCAACGCGCGCGATCCTATCTCCTCGACCTCCTTCTGCCGCCCCTCATTTTCTTCGTTCGGAGTTATTATCAAGATCCGTGCGCGTGTCCGTTTAAACGGCAGAGGGATAACGGTATATCACGCCCGAGCACGTCCTCCCGTCCTTGTACCTCACGCCTACACGTGTACCCTCATTCTCCAATTCGTAGCGCCATTTCCGCGCGGAGGATGATCGAGCGGATTAGCGACGTGGAAATGCTGTCTAGAAAAGCGCACCTCTCTGACCAGCCAATTCAACGTGATTACCATCGGTATCGTGCATTAGACGGATCGTAATTCAAAAGACGATAATCGAGTATTGATACGGATGCTCAATTCGTATACATTTCATGCTCAATTCCGTTATTTATTCGAAATCAGTTCTCATTCACTGCAATCTTAAATAATTGAATAAAAAAAATGGTGTTACATAAATATTAAATTAGTTTTTAAAATATTGACAATGATAAAACGCATTGAATTAAACATACCGAGATGGATTCCAAGAGACAAAGATTATATGTGCATATTCTGAATCTCTTTTTAATTAAGCAACAAAAAATTCAATTTATTTTTCTAAGTATTTGAGGGGAGAGGATAATAGATGCTCGTTAGCATCATTATTATCTCACATAGCACACTTTATCCAAAGGACGTCCGGACGTCCTTTGAATGTCCCATGGACGTTCCTAGGAGCTGTGCTGGGGATTAAATTAATTATCAATTTAATATCGTGATTTTTTTCTTGCTCAACTTATACTTGTAACTGTGCTTTAAAATTGAAAATTGATTTGACAGTTTAATAAATTTGAAAAGGTATATAAAATCACACAAAAAATATTAGCATGAAGATTCAGCTGTGACCGAATAAGGGTCCTTTTTAATTAGTTGTGTTTTCACATATCGGAATATATTCTCCTTATCATTTTTTTTTAAGATGATAAAATCTATTTGATAAGAAAAACATGATAAACAATGAAACACACCTTGTACAGGGAAATATTTAATTACTTTCTTCTTTAGAATTGTAAATAAGAAAATTGAATTTATTCTGAAGAATGAGCTAATATTTAAACGTTTTTAAACTCGTACAAATTACGTAAAATTTGTGTGAACTTTTTAATTTTAATGTACCACAAAAGCTTCTCGTTTTGTGTAATCTAACAGCTACGTTAATTCTTCAAAAATACACATTTCTTGACAACCGAATAATTATAAGGAGAGCTTAGCTGTGCGCAAAATAAGAAGAGAAGGTATGCGAGAAAGGAAGGCTCTGGGAGATTACCATTGGGCGCGAGCAGCTTGCGCAGAAAGAGAGGGAAGGCGCAATGATGCCAGGACACGAGAACTGGAATGATGAATTGCAAGGCGCGGCAATGAATCAGAGCCCAGCGACAGGCGGTGCACCTACCAACAATGCGGGCCCGGTTCTTAGGGGCCCACCAAGGCTGACGACAAACACCTTTCCCTGCGGTTGCGCTAAACACTCCATCTAAACAATCGCGCACTTATTTTATTTTTATGCCTCTTCCTACTTGCCGTACTTTATTCTCGAGAAAACGCTAGTAAAAATTCGAGCGATTAACACTTCCGGTAACGAGTATTAAACACAAAATTTTCTCACCCTCCGTTTCAATACATCGTTTTTTATGTGCAGTTGAACTATTTACGATAACCACCCTTGCTGTCGGCATTATTTGTACTCGCTATAAAATAATACGAAAAATGGAAGTTTAAGATAAATGAAACTAAACTATGCCACACAATTTTCTTATGTACACCAAATGATGACGGTGTAATTTGTTTACGTAGCGCTGCCAACAAAAAGTAAGAGGTTCATCAAAATGTGTGTCGCACCAGTGGAGTATTAATTTTTTTCATAATCTTGTACAAACGTAGTTACTCCATCGCAAGAAATTCTCTACGACTGCGCTATAAATCACTACCGGACATTTCCTACCTCTAAGTATACTTTATTACAACCCATAAAATATATTTCCTGTGAGTCATCTGTGTATTCGTGTGGGCGTGCAGTGAAAACATCAAATTCTTCTCAAAATAAACATTTGCAGCTCATTTTTTTATATCAAACTTTATTTCATTCTTATAATATTTAAAAACGACATCCTTTTAATTGGAGGATATTAAATATGCCGGAATGCCTGTACGTTGCCCTGGAGGCATATGATAATAATGCCGCTTTTATAGCCTCAGAGAAAATCGGTAGCGTCAAGAATTAATATACAAACTTGTTTTACAAGCCGATCAACTCTCCATGTCCACGAGTAAGTGGATTAAATAAAATTGCGACCTCAATAACTTGAACGGACCGTGCATAAAAATATTCTAGGGAATGGCAAATGATATCGATCTCATTATGTCATATAAATGAATATTAAAAATGTTCTTATAGATATTTCTGGCAAAATATTTACGCTATCGTGTTACGATTGACATTTTAAATTATTGTTTAAGTGATAGCAGAGAAGATAGCTGTACATCACATAGATGTGTTTTTTAAACAAATAGCAAGTTATTTATGAGCAAGTTAATCTTTAAATCGTATAACTTATTATTTTAATATTATTGGTACTTTATTAATAATTAAATATTTTAATAAAAAGATAGAGACTTTCAAATCAAGTTATAACTAAAGAAATCCTACAAATTTAATAAATAGTTTTACAGTTGACGACAAGTAGAATTTAATTTTGTATTATAGATAAAGCACAAAATTTTTATATATATATTTTTTTCTTTCATATTAGAGAAGTTGGTATTTCTCAACAGTGATTTAAATTATGAAAATTCGCAAAAGCGACTTTATTGAAATTCCATGGTTAACGTAGCTTTTAAAACCGTCGCCGTTATCCTTAACCATCGAACAGCGAGTGTCAATAGGATGATGCAGTCACTTAAAAATGCGACCTTCACGCTGCAACTGCGTCGTACGTCGAACGCCAATGTAACTGACGAGGGGCGAGATAATCTTGTGTTAGAAACTCGATGATTCCTCTGGTTTCTGACACACGTGTTCCGGTATAATTTATCATTCTTAAAAGTTTCGATGCCTCCAGGAATAATCTGCATGGAAGTCGATGTGGAATAATAAACGAGTAGTAGAGCTTCTCATGAATCATAAGTCGATAAGAACTAGAGTCTAGTTCAAAATAATTACAAAATCAGCTCGTAACGATTATATTAAAAGTGAATGACGATAATGGTGAAAAAGTTAATGTCTGCTATCAGTGGCGTAACGTTACACATATTCCTGCAACACGATGGATATTGAAAATCCAAGGAGAGGCTGCGAAACTCGTGAGGACCGATCACGTCCTTAACAGCGGGAGGAATCGCGTCGGAGTTGTTAAGAAAAAGCTTGGCGGCTGCTGGCGTATTGCCACGAAAGGAAACGTAAACTAATCGCGCAATCTGTTGGTGCACGCGGCAAGTCAACTCGGGCCACGAAGAATTTCAATCAGTAATAATACCGCCGCGCTCTTCATCTCGCCCCGCATTTTCCCTCGCGTCGCCGTCGCTCGCTGCCGTACCGCGCGATTCGTGTCCCACCTCTTCGCGAGCGCGCGCGCGACCATTCCTCTTCTCTCGCCACTTCTCCTCACACCGGTTACAAATGGCGTCATTATTCCTTAATAATTCGAGATACCGTGCGCGGGGTATTTATTGTCCGGCGTGGGCGGCGGGCGCGAGTCGCGCCGGGCGGCCAACACTTGTCAGACCACCGACCGCCCTTTTTTTTCTTCTTCCTCCTCTCGAACACGCCGCGGTCTATCGGTCCCGTATTTATTAGCACCGTAGCAACGAGAACCCCCGTGCATATCCTCGGCACCTCCACCGGCGGGTAAAGACGAGCGATTTATGCCGCGGTGCATCGAGAGTACGGTGATACCATCTTATAACCGCTTCCGTGCTCGGTAATTGAAGTTCGATGTTTTCGGCAGGCGGACGCGAACGGTTCTTCATATA
>QKQZ01041939.1:6035-19937 GCA_003595255.1 Solenopsis fugax
CATACATATATATATATATATATATATATATATATATATCGACACAACTTTAAGACATCTTTCAAATATGGTTATACTAGTAAATTAAATCATGTTACATAGTTTCTTCTTATTCGTAAACAATTTAATTTTATATCCAGTGCTCGATATTTTTAAATGTGATACGATTAATTTGCTTAATTGCAAGCTTTGTCTTCATTTGCTATCTCTGTAATATACCAGCAATTTATCAGGGAACTAAATACCGCTTTTCTGGAATAGTATAACAGGAAAATTATATTTTACAGTTACATACAGATACAAATCGCAAAAACAGGACAATGCGCGTGACGGTAGTTTCGCTGGAAACTCTCTGGTTAATAACTAGCCAGATAGTGCCTACAATAAAAAAAAGTATAGATACTGCATACAAAAAGAATAATTTTTTTAATGCTACCCCAAAATGTGAAGACATTCGAAAACAAATTGCCGATATGCGCCATGAACACATACCAAACGTGACATGTTGTAATGTCTGTCTCTTCTCCGATATGATATCGTGATGCTGTTTTTAATGATATTTTTATACACGAAAAATCGTTATTTGAAATTGTTAATCATTTGGACGACATGTTATTTCAGTTTACAATATTTATAACAATGTTTTATAAATATATGACACATACTCTTAATAATAATATCTTAATAATAGTGATTGCAATAACAATGAAAATCATTATGTTAATAACACCGATATATGTATGCGCGAATATAGAGATGTATTTATTAAATACGTGTAGAAAGTACGAAGGGAAAATCGTCAGATGCGTCAACTTAAAAATATAATAACGCTGCCCCGCATTTACTCTCTCATTATCGTTTTATTTTGAGAATTAAAGCAGAAAATATACACTTGAAACTTAATTAGTTTTGACTAGAAAATTTAATGCTGTACATAACATAACTATAATATAATATTCATAAGTTAAAATTTATACATTATACATATATATTAACAGTTGTATTAATTTTATTTTTAAATATTAAAAACGGATAAATACTGACACTCGATAATTTGTTTGTTCAATAAGAACTCAAATATTTTATAGAAGTGTAAAAGAGATACATATATGTATGTTGATATCAATATATGGATGGTTGACATCACACACAGAAATATATATGCTGTAAATTATTTGAATCAAGTCAATATTACTTGTTTCAAGTATTTCATAAGCTCAAAAATATGCGCAAATCTATGTAAGTATTTTATACGTTTATCATACGTATCACATTTATTCAAAATTCTCAATTCTCTCTTAGTGATTTTACATATTTTAATCAAGTATATTACGTTAAAATAAAAATTTAATTTGTTTTTATTCTGACTTTTCTTCAATCAATTTTATAATATTCTTTGAAAGAGTATACATTTTTTTTCTTAAGTAAATAATAATAAGTTCTTTTAAAATTTGTGATAAATATTTTTTAAAACTTAATCAAGGAAATATTCTTTGTTACACAAAAAAAAGATCATAATTGAATTAATATTCTATGTTTAATTAAACAAATTTTGGTAAAAGTTACCTGAATTTCTGGTTATTACAATCAAATATTTTGATATGCAACCAGAACATTTAGGCAGATATGTATAGGAATATGGTTAACGCTTTATGAGTGGATCTACTTTCGATATTGTAATAATATAGTACAGGGTACCGCCATTAGATGAACGCGATAGTGTTATATTTCTTGTAAGAAAAAACTACACAAAATAGAAAAAGACGCAGCTTTTTCTTATTATGAGATTTTTCTCACTGATATTCTAATAAAATGATTTCTCTTACGAGTCCCCCAAAATTGGATTTGAAGACGTAATAAAATGAGAGATGTATTTTAATAGTGCAGTTTTGTACAACAATTAATTCAAGAATTTGATAATTCTTATAAAAATTCTGATTTATTCATTTTCGAACATACTGGACTGGAACCTATCAAATTTCTAATAATACAACTTGATTTTTTTCTAGAATGGCAGGAATCGAAATGCATGCAATCAAATTTGTCTGTTATCTCAACCAGTGCGAATAACCAAATTTATCTGTGGTTATTTGAATGAAAATTCAAATAATCATCATTTTACCAAATTGTCAAGTTGTTATATATATAATATTTTAGAATAATTTAACCAATTTTTTTCAGTATAAAAATAATTATTACTTAAAAGAAAAAAGTAAATTGAGTAATTTTACTTTTCTTAGCAGCAGAATGAATATTTCTCTGTGTGCAGACCATGAAAAAGATCAACTATGATATCGCGCAGTTGGATAGAGGTTTCAATGATGTATGTAGATCGCATATCGCCGCGGGGAGCAAGATGGCTTAACCGACTGACGTATATCTGCCAAGTTCCCGATTGTTGTACAAAGGGCTGATATTGACCGATTTCGCGCATCGACATATGTGTAAGAGCCGTCCGTTAAAAGCAGCTGATTTACCTAACATACAACCGGATTAATTACTAACGCACAGGAACGCTCTCGTCTAAACTGGTTACAGTGTCATTCATGATCTACCCAACCTCTTCCGCTAATGACAGCTCACCATGACAAAACCCGCGTCGCGTCGGTATCACATCAACAATCTGCAAAAGCCACAATGGCAACTGCCCTTGTTCACTTGAATCAAAGCTAAGAGCAGTACCGCATTAATTCATGCTGTCTATAACACAATGAACAGTTTAACGCAAGCTATTTAATGCGATATACCGGGAACAAAGTATGTATCAGTACGAATTTTATTGGAATGTGCTCGAAATTTCTTCTCGTGGAAATATTCTTTATCGAGAACGAAAACAGCACGATAATTCCGCGAATTTGTGCGTGTTTCAAACCGCGATGATTTTCAAAGCAACGCAAGGGACCAGCCATATGCATCTGCTCAACTAAGTGGAATTTTGCGTGCATCTCTTTTTACGTTAAACTATTTTATGCAGAAGATTTTCATTTCCAAGTTTGAAAGAAATATGTTTAATTCCGCGTGGAAATTTCAAAAATGCGGGAAAAATATGTCGGTTCGTTTCCTTGTTAAAATGCGCAGTGTATATAACAGAAAAATGTCTAGATAGATTGCTACATTTACTTTCCGGCTTACCGGTAAGTTCTTCCCAATCTCAAGCATTCGCGTTTATGCGTCATGGGGGACCTCGATGGAGTAATCTCAAGTCAGCGGAGAAGGTCCTTAGAAGCTGCGATGGAACCGAAACCCTTTGCTTATTCGGGCGAGTTGAATCTCAACGATACTTCGTTTCGGTACACGTACTTTATTCAAAGGAATGCTATGACAGAACTTGTAAGCTTGTAAAAATGTCACGTTTGATGATATAAGCGGAGTTCCGTCTTATAGGTAAGGGATGCAGCAAGACACTCGAACAAGTTTGTCGTTAAGTCTGCAACTTTTCTTTACTTTTATACCGCATTGCATTCGTCTAACTTCTTTCCCGCCTATTCTTCGATTTGCTATACGAAACCTCGTTTCAACCGCGAGGACCATCGTAATACCAGAAAGTAGCGAAACCTTCTTTACCTGTCCAACCAAGCGAAATGTCGTCAATACTTTCACCGCCTTTATTCATCGGCATCAATGCATGCCTCATACGTAGCGAAGCTTTTGCAAAAGGTATTGAAAGGCATCAAATGTACCATAAAGTATCAACGAATCAAGAAAACATTAGCAATCATTACATGTTATGTATTTTAATCATTTTTAAAAGTATGTTGACTGCAAGAAAGTCGAGATAAAGTTTGTAATTTTCACGGAATTTTCAGTGCTGCGTCCCAACACCTCGTTCATCTTTTTCAGTCATACGAAAGATTGCGTGAGTTTTTGAAGAATGAAGCTGTCCTCTCGAAAAAGCACGAAAACTAGTTTTCGGTATTTGTTCGGCAAAATGGGACACATGCAGATTATTATTTGCCACTGTAATATCCTTATGTTATCCATCGATATCGTTATTTATATAACCTACACAATTTTACAAATCTAAATATATTTTTTTTATTTGAAATTTTTCTTTTCTCTTCGTTAATTGAAAGAGTTTATTTGTACTGAAATGATTAGCAAAACCATCGATTTTATTGAATCAATATAATCTGTCTCTTACAGAAATATGAATTGTAAACGCAATTGTGACAAGCGCTATATCTTACGGATAGATCAACTATAACAAAATAAATTCGTAGAATGATGAGAATTATTCGCAAAGACGAGGTAGGAGGACGAGTAACTCATTTGGAGTATCGACTTTCCATCGCCATTACGCAGCGTATCGGTCCATTTCTCCTTTTTCGTTAATAATTCATTTTTTCGCAACTTAGTTGCGGAACGGTCGACTATTAATCTTGTCACTGCGGTGATCCCTGAAATTGAATTTCCGCAGTGACAGATATTCGCTGAGGATTGCGAGATGACCATGTAGAAGGCCGTAGGCTGCCTGCCTCGAAACATGCATTCCCATTTTCTTTTTTTTTATATGCAGGATTTTTTAACGACCGCTCCATTTGTCGTACAGACCAACTGTTTCATCGAGTGTCTCTTTGACGTTACTCATCGATAGCAGGTTGCCAATCTGTGGCGAGAATGTGGGGCGCAATATAGGTGAAGATATTCTTTAGTTTAATTTCTAAACTGTAAAAAAAAATGAAAAATAAAGTATGTTCACGCCAGTCATGTTTCGAGAGAATCTATCGAAACGCGATGGATATTTCTTCAAGACTGTAAATGAAAGTCTTCTTTGCCGATAAAAGTTGCAGAG
Source organism: Solenopsis fugax (assembly GCA_003595255.1). NCBI lineage: Eukaryota > Metazoa > Arthropoda > Insecta > Hymenoptera > Formicidae > Solenopsis > Solenopsis fugax. The sequence continues at coordinate 10,828 of QKQZ01041939.1, forward strand.
TTATCACGTATTCGTTGTTGTATGGAAACTGGTATGTAGGACGCATTCTCACTCGCGAGAAGTGGGCCGTGCACCAGCTGTCGTTGAGCCTCGTTACCGTTCCCGTCACGTCAGTGGTGTGTGTTGCCGCGATAAATCTGGCATGCCCGAATCTCGCGCGTTATTACTTTGCGCTTTACTCGCCCCCGGCTTACGAATGGATACTAAGTCAGCTATATATTTCATCGAAGCTTTGCCCGTTTCTTTGACCGTTCCGTGTCTTTTTATTATCATAATCATATATCAAAATTTCTATCCTTATTACTAAATAAAAAGATCTCTAAAATTCTCTCAAAATTCACTTAGCATAGGTAAAACGAAGCGTAAAATGAAGAAGAGATTGGAATATTTATGAAAAGACATAAGAAAGAGCGATTTAAGCTAAATTTCATAAATCGTTATTCTACAAACAAGATATAACGAAATTATTATTCTATGGAATTTTGCGTAATCATGTAATAAACGTCTACGTATTTCTGCGTTTGTCTAGCATGCCCATGTCATGATCGCGATGTCTTTCAAAGTAACAGACACACGGGATAAACTTCAAGTTGGCACCAAAATTACTACTCGGAAGCCAGATAAAGTTTGCTGCAACTTAGGTAACAACATGAGGTCATCAAACAATCGGAGTAGCAGCCCGCAATGAAACCGCACTATTGCCAATTGATCGAATCGGTCCTGGTTTCGGGTCTCGTAGTTTCCACTTGATAGGATCGATAAGGCCGAAAGCGGTCGACCGGATAAGGTTAAGAAGTATAGTCCAGATCAATTGAAAGGTATTGACCTTACGTTCCAGGTGTTACCCTGGATAAAGAATTACGTCAATTTATATCGCGAGTTTTGGACACCTTTGCTCCCACTCCCCTCGGCATGTTGCGAAACTTTCGTCGTAACGTTAAGCCGCTTTACGAGATTACACCGCCGGCAATTTACATACGATTGAGTTACGGTGCTTGTGGTGCCGGCGTTCCTGGGAAAGGCAGTTAAAAGTATACCAGTGTCGCCTGCGCGCGTTTGCACGTTATTCGGAAATCGGAGAAGGCCGAGGCTATTTCCAAGTTGTACGATTTACAAGCTCGAAATAAGGCTACCTTTTCAGCAAACCGTTTTTGCCGATCGCACATTCGACCGAGAATGCGGCTTATGTAAATGCAGTTAACATCTTGTTTTACTCGCTATACTTACGGTACCCGGATACGAATATACATGTATACATTTTCCCCGTAGAGCGCGAATACAATCCGGTGGAAATTTATAATCCCAAGACGATTATATCTATTATCTGTTTTACCGTGAGCTGGCCAAACACTAAAGTTTGAAAAGAATAATAGTTGTATAGAAACACGAGAAATTTGAAAATCGAAATTTGCATTAATTGCATGCTTAATGAAAATGCTCCAGAATCATTCCAGCTCTATTTCCGAATCATACGAAAAATCTGGCGCGTAAGCGCTTCCACACTCCGAAACTCGGAAAGATAAACTCAGAAAAGTTTGTAATTGCACGACGATTACAATTTAAATATACGCTTTAACGCGGCTAGAATTCACAAGTACCTCTCGCATTGCCGGACTTTTAATGAATATTACTCTTAGATCGGTATACTTGCTTGTGTAACACGAGTACACGCCAGCAAATCCGACGAGATATAGACTGGGTCGAAGTTTTGCCGCTTTCCGCGAGCCGTATTATTAAACTTCCGGTAATCCGAAAGCGAGCATATTCTAGCTTCGGTCTAAGATCGTAATAGCGAACTTTTGCCCTGCAGCCACAACGGGATTTCTCCGGCTATTCCTGCGGAAACTGAGCAAAATTATTCTCCGGCGCGTGACGACCGAATTGATTAGATCTAAACTTGCTTCCAGGAGTACAACGTGATATCCGAAGCGCTCGGACGTGACGACAGAACGTTACATAGTAGCAAACGAGAGTGAGAAATTAACGTATCGCTCGTGTGTTCTACCTAACGACGGAATTTTCAGCAATTTTGCTCGATGAACTCGAACGTTGCTAGACGTTGACAAGTTAAAACCATCGAAATATTTCCACTGTACGAACGACAGACACGTGCGAAAATGTGTTATAAAACAAAGATGGAAAGGAAAAAAGAGAGACGGAGAAAGAGAGGGGGAGAGAGAGAAAGAGGGTGAGAGAGAAAGAGAGAGAGAGAGAGAGAGAGAGAGAGAGGCGAGAGAGTCGTTTGTTCCGTACTGTTAACCGCATGTGTGATGCACATGTACCTGTGTAACGGGCTCAATGATGCTGACCGAAGCAATGAATATCGTGCACGCTCCGCACGCTCGACCAAATTAAATGTGATACACTCGCCGCGTAACGTTGGTCAGTTATGTGGCGCGTATAACCAACCGTGTTATTCTTCTTTCATTGTCAGAAAAATTGCACTCGTGAATCTCACGTCTACTTGATTCGCACTTTAATACACTTTAATGACCTCTCAAATGAGGTCACATCAAAAATAAATGGTTTGATGTTGAGCCAGTGTCAATGGCAATCAAACATTGATGAATGATGCTAACACAGTACTGGCAGTTTTGTTAGTCGAATACTAATCATGTATTGTTTAGCAATATTATTTTACATGTCTGACATCAAACATGTACTGGCTTTACATTTTTTTCTTTAGCTAATTAAGTGTTGATATTTTGAATTGCTAGTATAATTTTAATAATTATTATATATGTATTAACTGTCAACATTAGTCTTTATGTACATGCATATACAAAAAAATTTTTTAATATAAAAAACGTAGGGTATAACAAGCGAAACTAGGTAGCCAAGTAGTTACTATATCATATATTCAATATTAACCAAATGAGTTAACAAAATAATGATTTACAAATTATAATATTATTTCAAACATTTCTTATGTATTAGGCTTGTATGTATTAGGTTATGTATTAGGCAATCTTCAGTGATTCACAATATGAACTGAATCGTAACTTAAAAGGAATATAATTACGTCTATTTATTATACCTGATTATGTAAGATGTAAGCCATCTAACAATGCTTGAGAGCATGGTGAATATTTGAGTACGTAGAGGAATGACAGTCAAGATATGGTGCGACCGATTTTCTACTGAATTCATTAAGCTATAGAGTAAATTTTCTTGTAATATTTAGTGTTAGATAGAATAAAAATACATAGAAGTGTCAAATAAACTGTCAAATGGTTAAAACTTTTTAGATAATCCTAAAAAGAATTTAATTTATTCGAAAAATATAATAAAAAAATATATTTAATTAAGACAATTGTATAGCCTTAGTAAAAAAATGTTGCATATGTTTTTCACATATATCCAGAATTATTTTATAAAAACTACGGCAATTTAATATCTAATGAGAGTAAGACACAATTAATGGAGCACAATGTAAAGACACTTTTATTCATAATTCCGTGTAGAACATTTCGATTCAATTTAGAGTCATCTTTAGTTGCAATACTTGAATATTTAATTATTTGGTACCTAATGATCGCATGCTTGCGAATGGTCCCCGATCCAATCTCCTGGTTTCCAAAGCAAAGGTTGCATTTATTCACCTTCGATGGAGAAGTCAAGTGAAAAATTCGTCTTAGAGAAGAATACTCGTTCACATAGAGTCCAGTACATTATACAGTCACACTAAGTTAAAATTCGTCGATCGAACACAATTAACAAATTAGAAATATATACAAAGATGTTAAAAATACACAGCATGATGATTTCTGTTCAACAGTAATCAGGAAACCTCGATCATTGCTCGATCAAGGACCATTCGCAAGTACGTGATTATTACCAAGTAATTCAGTATTCAAATATTGCAGCCTAAAATGACTCGAAATTGAGTCGAAACGTTCTACACGGATTTATGTATAAAAGTACGGCACAATTTAATATAAAAAAAACTGCGTTCCATTAACTGCGCTTTACTCTCATTAGCTGTTAAATCACCTTTGTTTTTATGACATCCTCGAGAGTATTTAATTATTTTAGTTATTTTGGAATTATTTTATTTGTATTATTTTCTATTGGTTACTGATATTATACATAAATTTAAAGGGTTTTTGAAGCATAAAGGATAATTATCCAATAGAAAATAATACGTAATAAAAGATAATAACAGTAAAAAATTCGAGATAAATGAAAAAAATATATAAGATTTATATTTTTAATCAAGACTTTATAAAAAAACAGCATATTTTATAGACTTATTTGTTAAGTACAGTATGATGATGTACAAAAGAATTATTTGATTTTGATGTACATCATGAAAAAAAATTACATATAATTTCTTAATTTTAATCTCAGTAAACATCACGTTAAAATTATATAACTGCACTGAGAGAAAATGAAATATTTGGAAATTATAAATGTGACAACTTGGAAATTTAAGTACCTATCACTAATTTTACGAAGTAATAAGTACGAAAGTAGTACTAAATACTTAAAAAATATAATTACTACAACAATTTATATGCACTATAAATTGATAGTGAAATAGCGACTCAACTACATTATACAGTTATGTAGGCTTCATACACATTATAACAATTACATTTTTTAAATTAAAGCAACAATTTTTTTTAATGAAGCATAATGCTGTAATTCATTATTTAGTACAACACACTTTGGCATCAATAATATATTTTTTGTTGAGACTATTGTGTAGGTATACAGGAGAAGATGATAAGATTAATTATGTACATACACCAGTGAGAAATAATAATGGAATCGAATCGACATTGATTTGACGTCGAAATCAAACTAATATTGTTTCGATGTCGATTCAATAGATAATTTTTCACTGAGACGAGCAAAATAATCATAAAAGTAGTGTAGCATCCTACGTACTAATAGAGAAAAAACGAAGGATACCGGGTTTGAATTGCAGCAGACTTAATTTTTCTGTCGCTTGCATCTATGTTACTATTTTTTTGTAATTGTTTAATGAATGGTTATATTATGTTTTTTAATTCATATAACATATTTATTGTTCCTATAGTACAACTTTATAATACATAGTTGAGGTGCTAAAATTGTCCTCAACTTTTTAGTTGCTGATACGACTTTTCTTTCTAAGGACATTAGTTATAATTTTCCACTCAACAATGTAATTGTTATATAATAATTACATTATCAAGTGGAAAATTACAATGATCATTTATATAACTATAATTTGATGTTTACTGGGATGTTATTATCCGATATAAATAGTAACAGTATAGCAACAGTCTTAAGTATTTTGATAACAAGTACAATACAATAGTCCTACTGAAAATCAGTGGCGCTATATCAATTTGTTTGTTTTTTTCCACGTCTCTCTCTCTCTCTCTCTCTCTCTCTCTCTCTTTCAGGACTGAACTTCATCTTTTCTCTTCTACAATGTGAAAAGAAAAAGAGAAAAGAACAAACCGTTAAGCTCTGAGGTATGGAAAAAGAATAAACTCATTAATTGATACTGAACTCGTATTGTCATGCAATACTAAAACAGTACTGCATTTTAATCACAGGTTGTCAATTCTCCAGTTTTTGGTCGACTCCGGCTTTTCAACGATACTCCGGAAAAAATCTCCATCTCCCCTGTTAAAAATTTTGATCTATATTTTTAGAGAGAGCACTATATGCCTGCAAGTTAGAGAATTTTTAAACGACTTGAGAACTTTCTATATCTTGCAATCAATCGAAAAGTCCAACAAACATCCTATGACAATACATTAGGTATTAAGAAAGTAGACTATTTGGATAGTAGGGGAGAGTGGGGTAAATCGGATCTATTTGCAGTTTTTGCTCTCTATAAGGCGCAAATAAAGTCCAATTGTAAAACCGAAGGTGCCGTTGGAAAAATGATTTAATTCCCTTCTCTTTGCTTCAAACTATTTTGACGTATTTCTCACCTGTGTTGAACTATAATAGAAACTGTAAAAACGCTTTTCCAGTTCGATTTGGAACCATTGGTTCCAAATCAGACTATCTCCTGGTCCAAATCAGGCACGTCTATTTTTACTTTTAGATAAAATTTTTAAAAATTTTAACATTCTCTTTTTAGTATTGAGTAAAAACGAGCAATATACAGTCAAAAGTTTTATTAAAAAGAAGAAAATTAGTGACAGTTTATACAATTAAATATTTTCTGGTCATGTTATTATAGAATTAGAGTTGAAATCAATAAAATTCAATTATTCCGAGTTTGATGACTTATAATATTTTATTAATTTAACATTTCTAAGACCAGATTTGTTCAATCGATCACCAGTGCTACGATCAGGTTGCAATTACTATCTAAAAGTCCGATTTGGACACAAGTCTTTTCGAACTTTGGAACAAATTTTACAACAAACCGCAAAAGTAATCACAAAACACTTGATATTTTTGAATTCTACACACTTTAATTATTTTAAATCAATTACCTTTCAAAATTTTAACATCTTTTAAGTAATGATTTACAAGGATTTTCTTTTTTTTTTTAATTTTTGCACGCTGGCTGAAAATACAATATTCGTCTATTTTATGATAGTTATGACTATCAAACTGCTGTCACATATCCGATGTCTGATAAAGACTTTACATTATAAATGGCACGAAAATCTGCTTAACTATGTATTCATTTAAATTATAAAGATTCTATTTGGAACACGGTCTGATTTAGTCCACTCTCCCCTACAAATGGATCTTCGGCGATTTCTGACGACCTCTGTTAGCATAGCTATTGATTTCCATCGGGACCACTAGACAAAATCTTACACCGTGACTTTAATAATATAGGCGTAACGTTGACAATTGTGGTATTGCACTAGATTTATTATCCCAATATTATACTAATATTGGGACCTGCCAATACTAAAAGGTGGATATTTAAAAAATTCGATTTTAACTCTCCTGTGGAATCGTAATGAATCACAAAAAGTTATGTTGGACCCACATATAATAATGAAAACAATGTTATGTCCCACAGAAATGCGGGGATTATAAATAGATTCTTTTAAATGTTATATTGCGTCTCTTTTTATAAGTCAAATAATCGTATTTACCTTTAGAACATATAATAAATCAAATATATTGCAAAAGTTTCTCATGATAATTGGTTAAAGGTTTTAAGAATCGCTGACCACAAATCTGTTATTAAAAATGCGAATTATGGAAATAAGGAATCCAAAATGGTGCCCTTAACATGCAGTTTTATACAAAAGGTTACAGTTTTAGAATCAAATCGAATATTTTTTATCAAAATTTATCTGAGCATGTTCTTTAAGACACATTGATTACAAATCCATTAATTATATTAAAAAATTAATAAGTAATAAATTAACTTAACAATATTGGGCTCAAATAACTCAATTCAATGTATAAAGTACTATAAAGATAATGCTAATAAAGAGTCAACACCAGATGATTCGTGTGAAAAATACAAATTTATTATTCGGTAAAAATTAACAGTGTAGACGTTTCGATCTTATGGTTTGGACCATGCATCTTCAGTACAATTAGAGATATGTATTATCAATTATAATAATAATTACAAATACTAAGACGCATGGTCGCCCAACAATACCTACTACAAAGCGCTGTATGTGCGTGCAGTGAGCTGCAACATCTCCATCACCAAGTCATGCTCAACATGTTCGTGATAATTAGAGAAAAAAAAAGAAACTCAAGCAGTACTGTTGACAGTTGGAGATCACGCAGCACACTCCGTGTATACATATATGTAAATAAAACGAGAAAAATAAGAAAAAAATAAATAAAAAGTAATGGAAAATGTGATCACCATGTTGTCCTCGCAATGTTGTCTCTGGATTTGACTGAGAGTAATTAAGTAGGTCGTTTTTATCGACTGAAATAAATAAACTTACACCAACTGTCTAATATCCACTATTTTTTAAAATTTGAATTTTTCCTTAATCCTACTTTAGCAATACGCAATAGAAGACCTAGAAAGATAGCACATTCATTTTTTTGTATAAAATATATTAAATATGAGTAACTTTAATCGAACACAAACATTTTAGATCGGCCACTTTGAATCCGCCATCATTAACTGTTCCATTTAATTAATGGATTCGTAATCAGTATGTCTTAAAAAGTACGCTCAGATTCATTTTGATAACAAATTCAATTACTGTAAACCAATATACAAAACTGCATGTTAAAGGTGTCATTTTGGATCCCCTATTTCCATAATAAGTTGCCATTTTTAATAACGGATTCGTGATCAGTGACCCTAAAAATCTTAATATTATAAGTACCAATTATTATAAGAAACTTTTGCAATACATCCGATTCATGATAAGTTCTAGCGTGATATATATATTAAAATTTGATTTACAAAAGAAGACACGATATAATATCAAAAAATTCTACTTTCTCTACACTTCTGGGATACAAAACTGTTTTCATTATTTTCAGACTTGGGTAGTAACTAGTTAAAAAGTTAAAAGTTAAACAAAGTTAATAACAAAGTTAATAACTTTTTAACTAAAAAGTTAAAAAGTTAATAACTTTTAACTTAATTTAGTTAATTTTAAATGCGTTAATTTTTAACTTCAACTAGTTATTTTTAAACATTAACTTATTAACTTTTTTCTACGTTAATTTTTTTTTAAAAGAAGGAAGACAAACACAGTACAATCTAACAATATATCCTCGATTATTGAAAATTATCTTTATAGCAGTAAATATAATGATGTAAAAGATTATTCATCTGTACTAAAACGAGCTTTAATAAAGTATAATACATCGGTACCATCCTCAGCAGCAGAATATATATAGAATGAATGTTTAGTACTGATGGTTTACTATTTGATGACTTACGAGGAAAATTAACCGATCGTCATTTTAAAATGATGCTCTTATTAAAATTTAATAATTACTTTAATAGTGATAAATNCATTTTAAAATGATGCTCTTATTAAAATTTAATAATTACTTTAATAGTGATAAATTTTTTTAATTGGATTATATTTTATCAATATATCATATGTAAGGTTATATTTTACATTATACGTAAAATCATATTTTTAATAATTTAATCATGAAATGTAGAAATTGTAAAAGAATACATGTCTATATAA